>VZRI01011600.1:248345-259231 GCA_013397515.1 Upupa epops | reverse complement strand
CCCCCCCACAGCTCCCCCCCACAGCTCCCCTCCCTGGACCAACAGCGCAGAGTTCAATGAAACGCAGGCCCTTGTGTCAGCGTCGGGACAAACACATAACCACCGGAATGGTTACATGAGGTGCTTTACTGAGGCGCTGGGAACCAGGGGTTCTCACCCTGATCTGATTCTGACTTGGTTACCCCGCGTCCAGGGTTCGTTTCAGCATTCTAACATACATATAAAGGGCCTCTACTAATTTACAGTCATTTCTATTCATAAAACTTTGCCTTTTCCAACACTTGGGCTGGCCTGGAGCCACCCATGTGGGCACAGTGTGGTTGGAACTTGGATATCTTGTTTGTGAAAACAGCCTGTTGGGAAGAGGAAATGGGCATTTCGAGGATTCTGGGATAAGGGGTTTTCACCCAAGCATCGCTTGCAAAAATCTGAAGCTCCAGCATCACAGAATCCCACACTGGTGGGTTTGGAAAGGACTTCTGGGATCACCCAGGCCAGCCTTCTTGCCAGAACAGGATCCACTACAGCAGATCCCATGGGAACAGTCCAGGCAGGTTTGGGATGTCTCCAGAGCGGAGATTCCGCAACCTCTCTGGGCAGCTGTGGGACCTCATGAAAACATTCCCTAAGAGCTTTTGGAAGCCAAAAGGTTTCCGAGCTTGGCATGCTTGGAAAAACAGAAAGTGTATAGGATACCTCATGCCAGGTTGCCACAACCAGCTAAAATTAGTCTGCATTTGTGATGTTACTGCTTCCTCCCACATGGATGCATGGGTGGATTTGTGAATTTGATTTCCTTCTCGCAGAAATGTGTCACCTTCCAGGCAGACAGGGCTGAGACAGTTCTCCCTGTCAAGAGCTGTTCCCCATAACACATATCTGAGCCCGAGTCAGCACAGGGCTAGTGTCAGTGAGCCAACCCTGTGGTTACTCCAGGACAGGGGAAGGAGTGTGAGTGTAAGAGAAGCTGTGGCGAAACACCTTGCTCAGTGTTTACACAGCAGTGCAATTCCTGCTGCATCAACTCCCTCAGAGAGTGAAACAGGAATCCTTACATTTTTGCAGACTGCAAGGTGATGGGGTACAGCTGTCTCTTCCAGAACATGCTGGTTTTCTCCACACTCTTGTTCAAGCCTCAACTTTTTAGTCAGAAAACATCCAGTTTTGCAGCCAGCCTCCGAACTGGACTTACCGTGCAAATTATCTCTGTTGCCCCATCTTCTTCCCAGTGCAGAATTTGCAGTGAAATCCTGGAGCTCTGCCGGCACAGTGCAGCGCGTGGCCCTTCTGCTCCCTAAATCTCAGGAAAAGCTGGTGGCACCTACTGGAGGTTCCGCTGGGAACTTGCTAGACAAATTCTTTGGGTTCTCCTGTGGGATTTGCTCCCCAAGTGCATTGCAGGGCATTGAGGGCTCTGCTGGGAGCCTCCACACGAGATGGGTTTAGCTCCTGCATGACTAAGTCTCTCTCTTCTGATGCATTTTTTAACTCAGTCTTGCTGATTTTCAGCTAAACTCAAGTGGAGTTGCCTAGAATGAAGGTGGCGATGCCCATGCAGCCTTCTCCCTCCTGTTCTTGAGGGAAATTTCCCACAGGTTCAATGTTTGCCCGGGATAATTTGGGGGGAAGTGAGACTTAAAGTGGCCAACACGGACAGCCCTGTTGCCCGACAGACTCTGCTCCTGCAGCAAGGTGGGGAGGAATGTGGTTCCTTGCCAGCATTTCGGCAGACAAATGGCTTTTAGTTGGGGACAAGAAGAGGTTCTTCTTTCCTGCTCTTCTCTGCCATGACTGTCAGCTCTGTGTCTTCAGTTCCCTCCCTTTGTTTTTCCTGCTTTCCTTCTGTATCTGATCTACTTTGCATTTTCCATCTGTGTTTTCTCTGCCAGTATCTGCTGCCTGACAGCAGACTGGGTCTGCTCTTGCTTCAAGTTCGCAAGGTCTTTGCCAGCCACTACAAGTCCTCTGAGATCCCTGTTTAATAGATGCTTTGAAGCTCTTGCCATGGTCCATTTCTCTTTGCCTTCAACACTGCCTGGCGCTGCCGACCAAAGGCAGCTCTAAACAAAACCTACTCAGCACTTAGTCGCACAGTCATTTGTTCCTCACTTAGGTTTATGAGCTTCCAGCTTTGTTGCTGACCACAGAGGTCGTTCTCATCCCTTCAAGCGCTCAGTAGTGGTGCTATAAAGACAGTGTCATAACCATAAGCTGAGCTGGCAGAAACAATTCGTACTGCCAGGACAGTCTCACTTCATGTTATCTCAACAAAAATGTATGTTTGCCGTTTTGGTCAGTGATCAACATCACTTGACTCGCTGGGAGGGAAGAGAGTTAGTACTTTGTCGACATGACTGTAACTTAGTCAAACTTGGCAGGTGTTTTCCTTGTTTGCAAGTTATGAAACATCTCTCTGGACCATCTCAGGTGAGGAGAGGGGTCTCATCTCCTTGTCTTGGAGGAGGAGCTCATCCAAAACAAAGGGCCACATTGCAGGTCACACACCTGACAGTTCCCCACAGAGGGTGAGGAACGGTGTTCTGGACCCCAGGCTTCTTGCAGTTATCCTTCCACAGTACCACACGATGGGGTAGCCTCAGGTGTAGCATTGACTTGAGGACTACATGGCACAGCTGAATATGTGTTGTTAGCATCAGATATCAGTGCAAGCCTCTGCCTGGTCCAAAATGTAACCAAAGGGCAGAATTCCCTGTGGTTTGAGCCCAGTCTCTCCATCTTCAGGGGTTCTCCATCACCATGCACAGCTCAAGCAAGGCTTACATTGAAGGCAGCTACTTCTATTCCCTTCCCCTTATTTAGCCTGTGGAGGATAAAAGTTAGAAAAATAAATCCATTTTAAATTTCCTAATAACTTCTTTCTCACAAAGAGAGGAGATGCCATAGCACACCTCAGCCATAAAACCACCATCCCAGGACAGCCTTATCTCACCTCTGAATCAAAGTGAGGATGAGTGTTAGGGCTGGGTAAGGTAGGTCATGGCCACCAGAACAAGATTCAATTAGATCAGCAAATGAACTTGTGATAGCGCAAAGTGCAGGCAACTGTATGCTGAAGTAACAGCACTGCTTATGTTTTCAAATACAGTCTCCTTACACAGATAAGGCCTTGGATAGTTTTATCTTGAGAGAGAAAATCAAAGCCTCTTGTTGCTGAATCTGCCAACAGGGGTGCAGCAAAACCTATCAGCAGTCCTTGGTTTTAAATATTTACTTGTAGCCCCAAAGGCAGCTCCACTGCTGTTTGGGGTTTGTGAGTGCATGGCCACAGAGCTTATCCTTGCTCCTTGTTCCTGAGCTCTCCACAAGATGGAAAACAGAGGAATAAATTGGGATCTGACATTTCCAACTGTCCAACCAGGGGAGGAAGGGCTGTCAGTTTTGCAGCATTGTTCAATCTGGGCTACTCAAGTCCTTCAGCGGGTCTCACGATTCAGTTAGTCAGACATTTACTATTTTTTTGTGTGGCTTGGACTTGCCATTCTCGCAGAAGCCCTCCTCAACCTCTGACTTCCTTGCCCAAGCCTGCCAGCATTTGCGAGTGCTGACTCAAGATATGAAGGTGTCACACTTCAAATCGCCTTATCAATTAATACGCAGTGTAACTTTCCCCAGAGGAACACAGCCTGGGAACCACATGTCCTTAGTGATCGTGTGCCAGCTCTTTAAGAGCATTGAGGCATGTGTGTTCCCTCTTCCTGGGAGAGGTGTTTGTACCCTTCATGTCAACCATCCAGGCCTGGCCTATCCCCAAGCCTGCAGCAGGACCAGAAGTCCAGTGGCTGAACATGCCTCTCTGCACAGCGTACCTATTCTCAGAGCTACGGAGCTTGCAGCCAATGTTTTATGTCAAACAAGCTTGGTGCAGCAGCAGTGCCTCTGGGACGTGTTGTGTGGCTGGCACAGGTGTCCACCTGGGTTGTTTTGCGTTCCCTTCCCAGGAATATCCCACAACTAGTTACGCAGGAGCGGGAGTTACCCAAGAGGTTTGCAGGTTGCATAAGGGCATGGTGCAAACTGCCACACAGATCTGTTTGGTGGAGTATAGGGTTCCCAGGGAAGGTTTTCATCCATCAGATAGGTTTGTGAAGCCGTTGGACAGCAGCAGCTAAGTACGGGGTGACTCCGTGTAGTACCCTGAAGATACCTGTCTGCGCGAGCATAATTCTCTTGTGTCTGGCCTTTTTTTCTCACTTCTTTCTGCTACTTGTCACACACCATTGACCCCAGAATGGTGTCAGATTCAACCACCTGTTACTCATGGTCAACCCAGAGAAACACATTGGGCTGGGCTCACCAGTGCAGTCAACAGCCTGTGTTTGGGGCTGTTTAGGATGTCTGGTTTCCCATGAGCGGACTATGACTTCTGATGAATAAAGGGCAAAGAAGATGCCTGGATGCCTTTCGGAGCTCTAAAAAATCAAATTTGTGATCTAACCTTCAAGAGGCCTCATGGGCAGCTGGGCCCTGCCACAGGAGAGATGAGCCCAGTCTTGGGGGGAGGTGTTTGTTTCAGCCACAGAATAATCTGCAGGGTTTAGTGAGAGATGTGAGTAACTGGAGAAGGACTAGTGGCAAGGAGGCCTGAAGGCACAGAGGAGACCCTGGCCTGTGGGGTGATGGAGTCAGGATGGTAGTGGAAGCTACTGTGGTCTGCACACAGGCTATGTGGGAGGTTCAGCTACTCCTCATCAAGAATCAATAGGCCCTGGGTGATTGGAGATTGTGTCTCTTGTGTTGGGTCATTCCCCAGGGTGAGTTTCCTGGAGGAACCTTTTTTTAGCACTAGCAGCACCGGACCAGAGGCAGTTGTTTGTTTGGTAGCCATACCTAACCCATGCCCACACTCTGCACCATCCAGCACCCAGCTCAATGCCAGCCATTTGAGGAAATACCAAAAAAACCCCTACACACCTCTACACACTTCTCAAATAACCGAGCACGGTAGGATGAATCATAAAACACACTGCTTCAAGAGATGAGGAAACATAGGGCAATAAAAACATCAAGTGCAGTAAGGAAATTAAGTTCTGGGTTGTCGCCCCACCCCTCGAGTTTTGTTTGGGAAGTTGATGTGTTGACATTCTTTCTTGTTAGACAAGATAACCTGTTTGCAGTAAATTCAACCACCCGGGGCTGGAAGTGAATGCTAAACTGCACCAGAGGATTGAGGAACTTCCTCCAGGACGTGAAGCGCTTTTTTCTGATGTGGTGTGGACCCCATTCTTGCAACTGGTCCCAGTGGGGTCTCGATCTTCGGGCAGCAATGATAGCTTCTGTGGGTAAAAAAGGTTGAGTCTTCAACAAAAAATATTCAGGGAATCTGAGTAAATGTCCAGGGAGAAGTTGCTGGGAGAAGAAAACAAGCTCTGAGCCATGAAGATGTGAGGCAATGCAAGTGGCCCATGCTGCAGACATCCTCAGGAGAGGGAGTCGGATACAGCAGGAGCAGGGACAGGCTCCTGAATGCCTCCAGAGTCCAGGGGAGATAGGACATCAGCAGGGCAGTATACCGCTGACTTAAAAATCCACGCAGAGAGCAGGAGCCCTGCTTCGAGAAGAAATCCCAAAGAAAGACAAAATACATGATCCCAGTGATAACCTGGGAGCTGTGTCATCCAGGTTTCTCATTCCTCGGGCAGCACCAGATGCCTGGGGAGCTCATCCAGCATCACCAGAAGGATCTTGGGCAGCACAGCTGTTCCTTGTTCGGTGGTATTCCCAGTAAGCTGAGCAGTGACATGGGGAGGAATGTTTTGCTGCTTGTTTAATCTCATCCTGAGTACAGAGGGGTGTGAAATTCTTGTCCTCCTCTGCTCTGCCCCAATGGAGGGAAGAGATTAACCCAGAGTCACATTTGACCATTGGAGTGGGCTGTGGTAGCGCTTGTCTGTGCTCCAAGACAGATGGATGTCAAGAGCACCTCATACCATAGAGATCTGCAGAAAGCAACCAGAGATTGCTCTCAAATGAACTGAACACAGATGAATTCTGGTGCCACCTTACGTCTGTCTGACTGGTGCAGTGAATTGTAGCTCCTGAGGCATCAGAAGGACTCAGAAAAACCTCTCTGACTGATGAGAGTAGCAGTATTTGGGGCCAAATTATCTCCTTATTCCAAAGGCTATGGATCTCCTAACAACAGGTAGTTATGTGGTTCGTGCCGGACAAACTGCTGATGACTCTACCAAAGGGAGGATGCAGCCTAGAGAGATCACGAAATCACTGCCCACCGTGAAATCTTCAGCCACAGAGGGAACACAGTTCTTATTCAGCACCTCGCCTGTCTTCTGCTAAATGGCCATTCTCATTTGTAAGCCTGGGATGATTTCCTAGGGGTAGGAACAGCCTGTCCTCATAGTTTCTGCCACTTTCTAAGACAAACTCTTGAGAAGAGAAGCTCCATTATATAGAACCAATGGGTAATGAAGTGAATATCTGAGAGCTCAGCAGCTTCTCACCTCTGGGGCACCTGTAAGAACACAATGCTGGCAGGAAATCTTGATAACTTCCTGGTTTTCTCTTCTCTCCTTGTACCTTCGAGATCCTTTGAGTTGAAGAGTGATGTGTTCTGGTGCACAGTTGGGTTTAGTGCACTAGCAACCCTCATGACCTGTTGGGAAGCCCAGCACAAGCCTTGTCTTGTGCCAAGGGTTTGGCTGACTCAGGGTCACGCCTTGGCAAGATTCAGAGGCCTAAGGCTGAGAAGAAATCAGAATGGTGCCTTGAGAAACTCCACAAAGGCTACCTCAGACTTGGTGGTGCTTTGGTGGCACAGGATGGTAGCTTCTCTTTTAACCTTTGGCAGGTGGCTACCCAACACGTCCCCAGGCAAAGATGGGAAGAGGCCAGGAAGTTACCACTTCTGGTGCTATCATGCAGGCTAACGATGGTTAGTTGGCTTTTGTATATTCACAGCCTGTTCATTCCCTTCTTCCTTCCAGCACACCTGTTGGCTCACACAGGAGGTTTTAGAGTTGAGTCACTCCTGTATATCCTTCTCTCCCAAAGCAGATTTAGTTGAAAGCTGCTGCTCCTGTTGCGTAATGGAACACTAAGCTTGTCCTTCGCAAGGTGGCTCCTTCCCAGAGTCAATTGCTTCTGCTCAGTGCATCTGTGTGCCCCAGCAAAGCATCTCACCATCCTTTCCTGTTTCTCACATGCATCCTGGGCTGCATCAGCAGAAGCGTGGCCAACAGATCAAGAGAGGTAGTTCTGCCTCTCTACCTTGACCTGGTGAGACCTCACCTGCAGTCCTGCGTCCAGCTCTGGAGCCCCCCAGGACAGGGACCTGATGGAGCACAGCCAGAGTAGGCCACAAAAATGCTCAGAGGGCTGAAGCACCTCTGTGCTGAGGACAGAGGGAGCTGGGATTGTTCAGCCTACGGAAGAGAAGCCTCTGGGAGGACCTTGTAGTGACCTTCCACCCCCTGAAAGGTTCTGTCACAAGTCTGGGAAAACTTTTCCTGGGGGTAGGGAACAACATGAGGAGTGGTCATGGTTTGAAGCTGGAAGAGGGCAGAGTGAGGCTGGACAGGAGGAAAAAGATTTTGAATCTGAGGGTGGGGGATCCCTGGAACAGGCTGCCTAGAAAGGGAGTGGAGGCCTCATCCCTGGAGTCATTCAAGGTCAGATCAGGCTGGATGGGGTTCTGGGCAACTTGGTCTGGGGAGTGATGGTTCTGCTTATGGGGGGGTTGGACTGGATGTCCTTTGGAGATCCCTTCCAACTCAACCCATTCTATGGTTCTATTTTGGTGGGCACAGGTTTTAAAAAACCAACCATCCCCAACACACCGGCAGCCTCCTCGCAGAGCTTGACCTGCTGGGTATTGTGTTCACCTGCTCAGCAGTTGCTGCACAGAGCCAGGCAGCAGAGCACTTCAGCTCTTGCCCACAGTTTGTGCTGCCAACCCTTTCTGGCAGGGTCACCACAGTGCTCCCTAAGCCCTGCTGCTGTCTGCACTCATGTGTCCTGACCACATTGGTCACAGCCGCCTCTGCCAGCATTTTAGGAGGGTAGAATTTATTTTCCTGACATGGTTGTTGTGATGGTTGTCATGTTTCTCAAAGCACTGGTTGGAAATACACTCATGGAGCATTGAACTGGGTGTTTGCAAGTGGCTCTGCGCAGCTAACGCTCAGCTGAGCATTCTCAGAGGCAGGGAAACCATTACCTGAACCACTTCTTAATGCCATTAGCTCAGTCAGAAGCAGAGCAGCAAGTCTGACATCAACAATTGTCTTAGGTGCGAAACTGTTTCGATGAGGTGTTTTTGTGTGAGGTGTTTTAGCTCTGCACAAGGGCTGTGATCTATCGGTGGCAGAAACGGTGTGGTTTTCACAGTGACTGTGCTCAGTCACATCCCAGCTGTCCTCCACAGCCCTCATGATCTTGGCAGTGGCTTCTTCCACACAGTAATTTCACAGAGTAATAGAATCACTTAGGTTGGAAAAGGCCTTTAAGATCGTCAAGTCCAACCATATACTCTACTCTACCAAATCCACTGTTAGACTCACCAGGCTTTAAAAGCCTACATTGATGCTCCGTGTTTTCCTAATGTTGTTCCCCCAACCCCGGTCTGTTTGCTAAGGGTGCCCTTGTACCCATCACCAGCTGAGGGATGGGAGAAGATTTAAACAGGATAACAAAGAGGATTCCATAGATGTTTGTTACCATGGGACTCGGCACTTGTCCTGTTACAACCCTTTGCAGGACTTGAGCAGAGATCTTTATACACAGCTGCCTCTCACCAGAGCCTTGGGGCACTCTCTCCTTAGCACAATGAGTTTGCTGTACCAGCTTCTCCAGCAGGAAGTCCTGCGGGATTACTGAGCTTAGCATTTGTGGAAGTTCTATGATCCAGGCACAACGTGGAGCACTGTTGACACCCACAACAGTTCTATGAGGTCCACACTGACATGGGCATCACCAGGGTTGTGTTTCTTAGCTGGGACACAGCTGATGAGGAAGGATGACCATGTGTGATGGGTTTGGAGGACCAAGGCCAGGGAGACTGTCAGGATGCAAAAGAGTTGATGGGTTGGAAGAAAATGGTTTCTCAGAGCTGTGAATCAGCCTGGAGCCCTCTGTCACAGCTGGAATACTCTGAAAGACTTCAGCTGAAGAACACAAGACAAAGATCCCAGTGTTGCTGCAGGCAAGGATGATTCAGGGAGAAAGGCATGGTGTGGCTGCATGGGTGGGGGAGGGTGCTCCTCTCCAAGAAAGCAGCAGAGGTATTTTCTGTTGCTACTGTGAGCTGTTGTTTTTGTTGGACTGAAGCTGAAGGGTTGCTCTCAGACACCCAACAAGCTGGGAGGCAGCACCAACCATTCCTCATCACCATCCAAGAGCCAAGACTCCAGCAGGTCCCAACACCTTTAGTCCCTACAGCTCTTCTGAAACCTTGTGCTCCTGAGGGCAGCCACCACTGGCATTGGGCATCTCCATGGCACAGCTTTCACGCTGCCTTTTGAACCTCATCCAGGAGGGTTGGTGCTGGGATGCCAGGGCGAGCAAAGTGAAGGAGAGCATGAGTCACAGAGACCTGCCCACAGCAGTCTGGGAGTGCTCATCCATGGCAAATGAAACCCAGTCCTTTAGTTTTGCATTTTCGTCACACTGGAAACCATCTAGAGTGGCCACTTGTGTGTGAGTCGAGCATGACCTGGGTCCTGAGTAACCAGCTCTCTGCTGGAGATCTTGGTGGAGTTATTATGAGACGTTTGAGTTAACTACATGATAGCACGGGCAGGAGTTCTGTCCCAAAAGGAGGAAAACACATCCCTGTATTTGCCTTTACTTTCCCGTGGGCATCTTCTTCTGAGAAGGTGATGGAAAGAAGGGATGTGGAACTCTGTCCATGACAGGGAGAGGACCGCAAGCGTACTGCCAGGAGCTGGAGATGACTGCACATTTCCACAGCCCCACAGAGCACCTTGGCTTTTCCTGTGTTTACTGTAAAGCTCTGCTTAGAGTGGGATTTCTGTGGGCAAACCTCAAGGTCCAGCTCCATCAGTAGAAACTAAGACAAATCTCAACACCCAGAGTGTTTTCATTGTGACCTTTAATTGCGAAGCAAGTAGATGGCATCATGGCACTGCTCACCCAGGAGCCACAGGTGAACTGCTGCAGTTCAGATGGTAACTCTTGCTTTGCTCACCCTGGTGATTGGAACTCTTTGCTGCCCAGGTTGCACATCCAGCCTCTTGTGCTGTTACTGACCTTTGTGCTCCCACGTCTATTAAAAATCTCCCCAGCTGCCATCGAGGACCAACCAGAATCGGGATGAGACTTTGGGACTCATTTCAGGACTAACCAGTGCCACTGCTTGCCATCCTGCTGACAGCGCCCCTTTGTTGCACAACAAGGGGGTTAGATGGATAAAAGATTCACCACAAAAGGGATTGGGAAAAGTTGGTTTAATAAGGTGTTGGAAAAGTTCACCGCTCTGTTATTTACTGCTTGGAAGACACATGCAAGGGAAAATCAAATAGGATCGAGCAAGAATGATTTTCACAGAGACTGAACTGAAAATGCCCTCAAGAGGCATCGCAACTCAAAGGGATACCACCACCATAAAGCAGCCATGCTGCTGCACAGGGACAGCTTGCGGGAGGCTGGCATCTATGGAGTAAGGTAGTTGGCTTAGAGTCACGTTGCCTCCAATGGGAGAAGTATGCACAGAACTCCTTGCACCCACAACTTTCTTTATTTCTTGATAAAGGAGTCTTGGAAACATCACCTGCTGTTGAGACCTTAATCACAGCAAAGCACAGATGTCCACTAAGTCATAGAATCATTAGGGATTGGAAGGGACCTCAAAAGTTCATCTAGTCCAATCCCCCTGCCACAGCAGGACCACC
>VZRI01011600.1:221768-243161 GCA_013397515.1 Upupa epops | reverse complement strand
CCCTTCTAGGCTCAGCCTTTGCTCAGCACTGCCCTAAGGAGAGGGGAAAGCACAGACCACTGGGCTGCCAGGGCTTGAGGAACACCCTGTGGGCAGCTGTGCCACAGGGCCCCCTTTGGCGCAGCAGGGAGACCCCCCCACGCTAAAGCCATCCCACTGGGATTTACAGCAGCTGTCCCCAGGGCTCCCCCTCCAAGGTCTACCCTTGCTTCCCTGGCAGCAGCTCCCAGAGCTGGGGGAGCAGGTAGAGATAAGGCCGTGAGAAGCACCCAGGGAGGAGCAGGGAAGGCGCCGGGCGATGCTGCAGCCGCAGAAGATGCTTTTCCCTTCTATGGCCATGTCTGCTGGCCCCCAGCAAGAGCCCTGGCACGGAGGAGAGGCCCTGAGGCCACAGCCTCTGCAGGCATTGGTGCAAAAACACCCAAAGAAAAAATAAATCAGCTCGGGATTGTCCTGTGCGCAGCCTCTGGAGAAGCTCAACATCAACAGTGCCTTTGCAAGGGAAGATCCCTATCCCACAGCAGAAGGATAAGGATGATGCCCTCCTTCCTGCCACAGGGTAGGGGGAAGACGATGCCTTAACCCACCCTCAAAACAAGAGAAGGGGAACTTGCAGTAAATTGTGAAATAGAGGGGTGTCAAACCCAATCTTTCCCCCCCACTTGTTCCTCTTCCGGCAGCACCCTCTCCTCTCACCCCAACCCCTTCCCTCTGCAGCCACCACCTGATGGGTGGACACAGCACGAAGGAGGGTGCTGCAGCAGAGGGGGAGTGAGAATAACCCCCACCCCAGCCCAACCCCTCCGAGAGCCCAGAGAAGGAGTCACAGCAGCCTCAGGGTGTAGTTTTTTTGTCTTTGTTGTTGCATTTCATACATTATCCAGTTTCACATTCTCATAGGATCAGCAACGATAGAACAACTTATTCTCCACTCTCAGAACACAAGCAAGACGGCCATGGTTGGGGAGGATACTGAGAGCACTTCACTACCAAGCGAGAAGATGCTAGAACAAAAATTGCACAAGTTCTCCTTCAGCTCCGCCTGCCTGGCCCGGCAGGACAGAAGACAACCCTTTCTCTCCTTCGAGCTTTGAACTAAACATTCAACTTATCTTACAGGATTACAATGTTCTCTCTTAACAATAATAATAATAATTATTAATAATAATTATTAATTGCACACAAAACACACGAGAAATTCTTTATGATGCATAAATATTTCCTTATTACACATGGTACAAAAATACTCGTAGCTTTCTTTTTCTTTAATTATCAGGGGTTTGTTTGATACTTCCCAGGAGGACGGCAGAGTGTTTGGCAGGACAGGAGGCTTCCCAGGCAGAAGGGAGTGGAAAACCGGGGTGGGGGGAAAAAAAATCATCAACAAAAATGAGGGAACCGGGAGGTTTTACAGCCATTCTGTAGAGAGAAGCCTGGAGGAAAGAGGGGGAGGGGTTAAAAATTAGAGTGGGGAAAAAAAAAAAAGGATGGAAAAACTTCAAACTAATAAAAATGAAAAAGCTAATTCAAAAGCAGAAGTGAAAACTGAAAAAAATGGAAAACAGGGGGAAAAAACAGACAAGGAAAACAATAAAAAATGAAATTAGGGTTAGGAAAAATATGGTGAAGGGATAAAAACAAAAACTAAAGAAAACTAACAATTTTAAAATTAAATGGAAAATAAATAGGTTAAATTACAATTAAAGAGAAAAACAAGAGAAGTAAAAAAAAAGGAAACTTGAAAAATAACAAAAAAAGATAAAAAATAAAAACAAAAGTGAAAAACGGGGAATATGAAAATTTAAAAACGAAATCATGAAAGTTAAAGATGGATTTAAAATGAAAAAACATGGCGAAAAAGTTACCGAAGGAAAATTCATGACCCTGCCTTGAAGAGGCAGAGCAGCAGGGCTGAGGACAGAGACCCAGTGCATTGTACTTGTCAAACAATTCACTAGAAAACAACCAAAAACCCCCATTTCTCAAATGTTTCTGGTGGAACTGGGAGAGGGAGGGCAGAGGTGGGAGCAGGGGTGAGACAAGGACAGTTAGTTTTTCCCGAAGCCAAAGAAGTCTTCCCTGAAGTGAAGAGAGCGCCTCGGTGGATGGGTCCGTGGGGCCAGGACATGTTGCTAACGGCTACACAGAGGCTAGAACAAACAGACAAGCACTCACACGGACACAAGCTCAGTGTTTTAATTCATGCCAGAAAACATGCAAAACCCATCGCCTTCCTGTCCTGCACCCAGCCACCGCTGCAGGGCCAGCCCGGGGAAGCCCGGGACCACCACCCCCACCCCGACTGGGTTTGGGCAGAGCTCAGCTGGGTTGAAGACTCCCGGGCAGGGACGGAGGATGGAGGCCGCTCGCAGCCTGGCGTGGCAACCGCGGCGTTTTTGCGGTCCGGGGAGAGGGATGCTGGCAACCCTGGGAGTGGGTGGGTGAGGTGGGGGGCGCAGGGGCCAGGCACCTTGTCCACCGGCCG
The DNA here is from genome assembly GCA_013397515.1 of Upupa epops. Taxonomy (NCBI): domain Eukaryota; kingdom Metazoa; phylum Chordata; class Aves; order Bucerotiformes; family Upupidae; genus Upupa; species Upupa epops. The sequence continues at coordinate 240,676 of VZRI01011600.1, read as the reverse complement.
CAAACCAAACCAAACCAAGAGGAGTCTTATCGATCGTCCCTGGCACATCCCTCTGGAGGAGGAACGCGGGCCGAGGAGAGACTCTGCACAAGAGGAGCAGCGGTGAACGGGGCTGGCTGGGTCTGCTCCCCGATAGGCACCCACATAACCTTCCCTCTCCCCCCACCCCAGGGCTTGGTGGGTCTCCCTGATCCCACCAGGGTGAGTTCGGCTGCACCTCGGGTGGGTGCACAGGGCTGAGATCCATTCCCTCCTCCCCACCAAAGCCCAGGGACAAGCAAGACAAGGATGCAGCTCACAGCAATTAATGACTTACTAACAAGTTAACAAAACTGCCGAGACTTCCATCCTTGCTGGGTGGCTTCAGAGGGCGGATACCAGCGCATCTGGAAGAGAGAGTCAGGCCAGAGTCTCAGTGAGCCAGGATTATCTCAGTCAGAACCCCAACCTTCAGCTCCTTCAGACCAAGGTCACTGTGGACAGGTGTCTCCAGCCGTGGGGAAAGGGGCTCCAGGGTGAGTCCCAAATACTCCGCTAGTAGCTCAGCCCTCAGCCTGTGCTGGGAGGTACCTCCAGACCACCTGTCTAAACCAGACAGCCTCTACAAGACCTGCACAGTGTAAGACCCAGCCCATTGACCACTGAAGAGACCCACAGAGTTTTCCAAGCCACGTCCCAGCCCACAGCAGATGCTCCAGGCAGACTACACCATGGGAAAGGTTTATTAGCAGAGCTGCAAAACAGCTACACAGGGAGGCTTCCCAGCCCTGTCAGGGCTGTCACATCCACTGCTCAGAGCTGCTGGATTGGGACCCAGGAGCTGGAACGGACACCCACCAGCCTGCCAGGAGATGCAGCAGGCTGGCAGTGTCCAACAGAATCCCATCAGACAGGTAGATGCTCCCACCTGGAGCGTCCCTGCAGGATGGGTTACATCAGGCCAGGCTGAGTTTGCAGCTCCATGCTTGAGAGCAGCAGGAGAGGAGTTGGTGCTACCTGGCTGATCTCAGACCCAGTAGGCAATGGAGCTCTATCTGCCAAAGGAACTGGCAACCAGCAGCCATCCCACCCCAGCTGCTGCAAGGGGACTACAGCCCCAGTGCAGGTGGGGGACAAGAGACATCGTCCTATGGCTACCCATGAGCCTGTGGAAAGGCTCTGTCCTAGCAGGAGCTTCTTAGGAGGCAGGATCAGCTGGATCNAATGGAGCTCTATCTGCCAAAGGAACTGGCAACCAGCAGCCATCCCACCCCAGCTGTTGCAAGGGGACTACAGCCCCCAGACCCTTCTGCACGGGTGCCACTAGGCCAGCTCCAGCTGGCCCCACGGCCCACTTCATCAGCAGCTGCCTCCTGGTCAGCCTTGGGTGGAAGAAACTGAAGGCAGGAACATTACTGAGACCCAGCAAGGAGGCCCACTCGAGTCACAACCAGTGCTACAGCAGTGCCACCCACCCCACAATCTCACTGCCCCAGCAGACTGCAAGAGAGACCCAGATCAGCTGCACCACTGCTCCCCAGCCTGGGGCTACCACCATCTCCTCATGAAGGCTCACAGCCACCAGCAGCACCTCACAGGGTCTCCACAGCAGCTCCCAAGGCGAGGGTGGGGGTCACTTGCTTTCCCTGCAGCCCTGTTCCTGGGAGGTGCTGGCTCAGCACAGTCACATCCCAGCAGCCAGCACTCCTGTCCTCCTCTGCAGCCAGTGTCTCCCACTCCAGCATCCCCCTCCCTCCCTCCCTGCCCTGACAGCTGGAGTCAGTTCCTCCTGCCCAGCAGCCACAGGAAACTCCCCCTGCTCAAAGGCCTTGGAGCCCTTAACCCCAAGAGCTGCCTCCAGCCCACACCAGGCTCCTCCAAGCAACCACAAAAGCTGCACCCACACAAGACAGCCACTACCCCCCCCGCTCCCAGAGCATGGGGGCTCCTCAACCCCTCCTCAGGGGGCCTGTGCCGGCATCCGCCCAGCACAGCCTAGAGCTGGAGCACCAAGCACTAGGAGAAATCCCACTTTTCCCCCCTAACACAAGCACCAGTAAACCTCTACTGCCGAGGGACCACATCTCACTCTCCTCTTGGAGGTCTTGGATGCTCCAGGCACACAAGCCCACCCAGCCTGGCCCACTAGCACAGCCCCACAGCCAGGGCTCAGTGAGGAGCAGGACAGGAGCTCGTGGGGCTGTGCTGATCCAGGGCAGCAGACAAGGCTGTGATGCACTGGCAGGGCAGGGAACGACCTGCCAGGACATCCAGCCCACAGGAAGATTAAGAGCCTGACGGGATGAGGTAGACACCCTCTTCATGAGGAAGAATGTGCCTGAACACTGGAAGCAGCAGACCAGAGGCAGCAGGTGGCCAAGAGGACAGTGGCACCTGCCAAATCGGTTTCCTCACTGCATCCCTGAAAGCATCTCAAACACCTTGATCATAGAAAGGGTCTGCAAACAGGGACTTCTGGAGCCACCAGGAAGAGGAAACCAGCACCACAAGGTTTAGGGCTGTTCTAGGAGGACTGGCCACTGACCAGAGAATCTCACTGCAGGGAGACAGTGTCACCCAGGGCCCTCACACAGTCTGTTCCATCTCTAAACACCAGATCTGTCATAGGAGAAGTGGAGAGTGGGTGGAGATGTCCAAGACTGGGCAAGGAAAGCAGAGCAAGGAGGGGGGCTTCTTACTGGAAAGGACACGGTTGTTTCTGGAGCTGCATTAGCTCACCTGGACAGGAGTCTTGGCCACCCCACTGCATACATCTCCCCATCTCCTGACCACAGGTTGACGATGTGCATCACCAGCCTCCTGTTGCCATGTTCAACATCTGTCTCAGCAACAGCTGGAGGAGTTTGTGCCTCTGCCCGCACCTTCCAGGTGCATCTCCCAGAAAAGCATCTCCCCTGCTGCAGTACAAGGCCAGCTCTACCCAAAACCCACAAAAGAAATGATAAATAGGGCCGCGGGGCCAGTAAACACCCCACCAGCACCTCAGCCCCAAGCTCTTGTGGGGTTCCAAGCCACTTGTGCCTCTGGGACAGACCCAGGGAGAAAGCATCTCCTCATGGGGCTGGTAGGACCCCAATCAGCACATCTCAGCATCTTCACTTGTGCTGCTGAGACAGCCTCCCCCCCAGCAAGCCACGAGCACTTCACGGCCACAACTCGCCCCAGGCTGCAGGTCACTGAGTACAAGCCTTGGGCAAATGACATTGGCAGCTGGCAAGAGCTGCTCTGCATCAGCTGCCATGACCCAGGGCAGGCAAGGACACCTTGCAAAAGGTGCATCCCCCAGGCTCCAACATCATTCATCAGTGCTCTCTGGATGCTTCCAGCCTCAGGAGCCCCCTCAGCAGACCCAAGGGTCCCTTCCAGCACTCTTCAAGGGCCTGGCTGAGAGAAGCACCCCATGCTCTGTGAGACCTGAGCAGCTGAGCCCACCACCATAAGAACCCTGCGGCAGTCAAGTCAAGCACAGCCATCTCCCCGGGCAGCCACGCTGAGGGAAAGCTGGAGGACCAGCACAGTAGAGGAGACTGCAGATGCTGACCAGGTACCTGGGGAAACTAAGAGCATCTCCTGCCTGCTCTGCTCTTGTCCAACTACACCAGCTATTGAGGCTTAGAAGACACCAGAATTGTGAAAGAGTTGGAAGAGTGTTCCACACCTCTGAGAAACACAGAGGCTGCCCAGGAAAAAACCACCCTGGGAAGTTCTACACAACAGCCCCAACAAACAGGCCCAGAGGATCCATTGCTGTCTCCAGCCTCCCCTCCTGGGAAGGCTCAATCAGAGCTCAGCTGCTACAACACAAAGCTCATGAAGTTTCACAGATGGGATCATGAAGTGAGTCCAGAGGTTAGCATCACCAAAGGCAGGATCCTCATCATCCAGCAGGTGCGTTTAGATGGCCCTTGGTGCGCCAGGGCTCAGCCAGGCTGGTTGCCACCAGCAGCAGTAGGATGCTCTGAGGGCATCTGGTGCGGCCCATCCCAAACAGACCGGCATTCCTGCCCTCAGAGCATCTGCCAGAGTTTCCCGGACCCCAGGTACCCAACACTTCAGCCTGACCTTCAAGCACTGTGTGGTAACCACCAGCAGCCTCACCCATGCTCACATGACACAATCCTGGCTCTTCCAGAACAAGCGGTTTCACAGCAGAGGTGGCACAGCCTGACTCCATTACACAGACAAGAGATGAAGCTGCCATCATTTCTGCTTGTGTTGAGGTCCCCCCATCTTCCCAAGAGACCAGCTCTGCCCCCTTTGCACCTCCCAGCCTTCCAAGGGTAGAGACCACCCTGGGCCTCCATCTCTGATGGCTTCTTTCCCCACCATCACTCCTGCACCACACAAGTAAGTTGACCCAGAGCCGCTGCAGGGAGAAGCGAGGCAGAACCCAGTTCCTTCAGCCAAACCTGACCACAGCAACCATCCTCTCTGCTACCTGGTCCCCAACCAGGCCATCCTCCCTCTTCCCAAGCTCCCAGTTTCCTACACCAGTCCCATCTCTCCATCTGCTGCTCCCCTTCATTATGGCTCACAAGACCCAGGACCTGCCCCCGATTTCAGGTCACAAGGACAAAACCAGACTCCTCCAGAGAGGAAGCTGCTCAGTTCCCAGTGACTGGAGAGGAAAGAGGTGAGGTTAGACCCCCGAGGGCAGGGTCTGTCCCGCTATGCAACTCAGGAACAAAGTGACCGGCAAGTGCTGTTGTCTACAGTGCCCGCTAGAATTTAGTCATGTGCTGTCACTACCACGTCACTCACCTCCCCCACCGTGTGCCAAGAGTGAGGTCAAGGTGTATTTCTGGTTGCCCTCAAAGGGTCGTGGGTTGGGGAGAAACCAGGTTTCTTTTGCGCCGAGCGGCACGGTGGTCTCTGCCACGGCCCAACCAGGCTGCTCCCCTCCCACCGGCGGGACCTGGCCGAGCCTGGCTCAGCTGGGAGAGGCCGATGTCAGATGGTGCCATGCTGTGTGCGCCAGGTCGTGTGCTGCCGAGTTGGAGACGTGGGTTAGAAAGAACGCCTGGCATCTCATTCTCCAGGCACTGGTGGTGGGTAGCGTGAGGCCCATGCACTGGGTTGCCAAGGAGATACGGGCTACAGCGATGGGCAGAAGCTTGCAAATCCCATGGTGCACCTTGGAGGAGAGATGGTTACCTTACCAGTCTTCCCAGGCGTGGCTGCCATCATGCTTAACACTTGTAGGAATGGAGCTGCAGAACAGCCACCCCACTAGCTGCAATAAGGCATCACTAGGGGGTCCCATCTCCAGGGACAGCTCTGAGGAGCTTCGGGACTAGCCTGCGCTGGCATCATGGCTGGAGGTCACTAGGGACATCAAAGGAGGGATTTGAGAGAGGGAAGGAGGGAGGGAGGGAAGGCAGATGGGACAATCTTAAAGGTAGGGGAGTCCCACAGGTCAAGGATCACAGCGGTGCAGGGCTGGGCCACAGTCACTTCTACAGCAGCCCGCTGCTGTAGGGGCACCACCACAGCACCAGTCCAGTCTGTAAGCAGCTCAGTGATGGGCAGGCCAGCCTCCATCGCCTCCTGCCCCTTGCCACACTGGTCAGCCCTCAGAAGGCCACATAGTGCCTCCCAGACTGGGACACAGAGCTGTGAGAGGACAGGCAATGTGGGTCTAAACTTTTTCTAACAGGCTCTCAGCTTCAATCCAGCCTTCAACCTCAGGACCAACTGCTACAGAGCTACTAGAGCTCTTCTTCTCCCCATGAGCATCCAGCAGCCAGTATCAGGCTTAGTGGGAAGAGGTGCTGCTGCCCTGGAGAGCCACCCATGGGCCACCAGGCCCCACCAGCAGGAGCAGAGGGCTCAGCTTGGCACAGTGCACTTTACAGCTTCTAGCCCCACTGGTGAATAAAAGTCACCAACTGGCTTGCTCAGGCATGGACCGGGCTTCAGTGGCTGGAGGCCAGTTGGCCCCTGTAATGTTTAACCCAGTAAAACTTTATTGGTAACATATGCTGCCCCAGAAGATCTCCCTGCAGGGTTACAGCATAAGCCCAGAGAGGCCAGAAGTGGCTGAGCCAGCCCAGCTGTGACCACCAGCCCAGAGGGGCTGCACCGGCTCCCTAAGGCTCAGGAGGATGACACCATTTATGGACCCCTTTGAGCAGGGAGTCCTACCCACACAGGAGGTTCCCCTCGAGCCCCAATGTCATTCTTTGGGCCAGCAGACCTCTTTAAAAAGTAGCAGCTTGTCCACTGGAGGGTAGGAACTCACACCAGAGAGAAAATATCTGGCTGAAGACCTCCTTGATCCTCTCTGCTCAGAGGGCAGAGGTTTTTCAGCCCCACCAGGCATCATAAAGTTCAGGTGTCTAAGCATTCCACCCAGGGTGCCCATTCAGTCACCAGTGAACGTCCCTGAAGGGCCTGCACTCATAATTTCACCTCACTTGACCATCTCAGCCAGACCAGGAGGTCTTTCCTGGTCCTCCCTGCCAGGGAAGTTTAACCAGCACCAGTCCTCTCCTTCCACTCTGCTGGACTACCCAGGAGCCAAGCACACCCCTGGAGCTGCGGGCAGCTCAGCGGCTCCTGAAGAGCCCCAACAAGCCCAGCCTTCCCCCTGTAGAAGCAGCCTGCTCTGGACGAACAAGCCAGCGCCCAGTCCTGCTTCTAGTCTACCCCACAGGAGCCTCAGCAGAAGGGCAGCAGCAGCAGAGGCTGGCAGGCATGTGAGGACAGGGCAGAGAAGCCTGCAGCCTCTTCACACTGCTCTGAGGAACAGGCTCAGGCTGAAGCTGAAGCAGTCAAGATGACTGCAGGAAGTGAGGGGCTGCCAAAGGGCCAGCAGAGCTCAGCCAGGTGGACAGAAGGGACCCAGCTCTTCCTCTCCATTCCAGCAGGAACACCGAAGCTGAACACCCTTCCACAGCAGGACAGGGAGCAGAGAGGTGTGAAGTCCCAATGCTCTAAGAGCTGAGCCTGGAGCAGGGACTTCATGCTCAGCTAGGGTGTTGGTCCCAGGACATTAAAGCATTCCTGTTCCAGACCAGTACAGGTACCCCTACCCTGGGGCACCACCAGCTGCATTTCCAGGGGCTGGTACACAGAGGGACCCTCTCTAGCTCGCACCATTGCCCTGTCAGAGCTCCTCACTGTGGCGAGGCTCTGGTCACCCATCTCATCCAGCTACAAAGGGATTTGTGCTGCGTGAAGTGCCAGCTGAGCTTCTCAGCTCCAGCACCAAGCTGAGCCTGGTGCCATCACTGTGACTCCAGGGAGGACATCTCATAGCTGGCAGGTAGCATCTCCCCCCAGCAGGCCCTCCCTCCACATGCTTCTCCAGCCACTGGGACCAGCAAAGGCAGCCAGAGTCTAAGCCCTGACCTACTCCCAGCTGCCTGATGGTCACAAGAGAGCAGGTGGGACCCACAAGGGTCAGAAACCATCACCAAGCTCTCACTGCTCTTGCACCCAGAAAGCTCCCTGCTGAGGTCCGCTCAGGGCTGGGGGCCCTCCGTGCCTGTCAGCCAGGAGGAGGCTGTGCCCAGGAGCCAGAGTGTGGAGGCCAGGGGCAGAGGCAGCCAAGCAGAGACCCACAGGAGCCAGCAGCAGGGCAGGGACTGAGGAGAACCCGAGGGTCCTCAGGCTGGACATGGGGAGCGACTCACCTGAGCGTGAAGAGCAGCGGCCGCAGCAGCTGCTGCTGGATACGTGAAGGCAGCGTGGGGGATGGCAGGGGTCAGCTCGGTGGTGTACAGGGGGTAGGGAGCCCACGCCTCTGGGGATGCCGGGATGAGTGCCGCTCCAGTCAGGTCATCTGGGCAGGACAAGACAAAGTGACGGCATCTCAGTAGCTGGTCCCGCCAGCCTGCTTCGGATGGTCAACCCCAAACCAGAGCTTTGCTGCTGCACCTCTGCAGCCAGCTGCTCCTTCAGCCTCCAAGCCCAACTAAGAGAGGCCGCCAGCATCTCCATCACTGCTCAGAGCCCCACAGAGACCGCAGGCCAATTCTCACACACATAGCACAGGGACAGAAGCCTCCCCAGCTGCCTGCTGTTCCCCTGCCCTAGGCAGAGGACCCTCAGGGAAGGAAAACATCTCCCTTCCCACCCTGGCAGCAAGGCCCAGGGTCAGGCATCTCCCCAGCTGGCCCAGCCATGACCTGCAGGTGCCTCCCAGCATACTCACAGGGGTCCCGTGCAATGAAGTGTGCACCCAAGGCAGGGTGGACGTTGGTAGGGTTTGGTGTGGCCATCAGCTTGCTCTTGGCCATCTTTGTGTTGGCTTTAGCAAACTCTAACCGTAAGGTCTGAGGGTTCTCCGGGTCAAAGCGGATGCCCTGTCGCAGAAGAAAGCACAGGAGTCTCTCAGAGGAAAGGTCCCACTCCAAGCAGACTGTGTCTAGCCATGGAACAAAGCCCAGTGCTGGGACCAAGGCCACCGTGCTGGCCATGTGACTACCTCCCTGCAGCACTTCCCCATGTGTGGAATACCACATCTAGCTGGGCTGGGACCACTACTGTCAGCACAAGGGACACAGCTTTGCTCCGGGTGTGAGGCTCCACAACCAGCGATGGCTCAGGGTATCTCAACCCACAGCTCTTCTCTGATGGGAAGATTCTGTACCCAAGGGCAGAGCTGAGACACCCTGGCTCTTGACAAGTTGCCCCCCATGGCTCCTGCCCCCTGGACCCCCCAGCTGCTCCCAGCACACCCCACACTCACGTTCAAGGCATTCTTGGCTGCTTCAGCACCAGCCCGGCTGTCAAAGGTCACAAACCCAACTGGCTAGAAGACAACACAATGCTGATTTCAGAAGGGAAGCTGCTTCCAGCTCCTCAGAGGACTCAGCCACCACCCCCCTCCACCCCCAACAGCTTGCAGCAAGCAGAAGCTACCATCTAAGGCTGCCACCAGGCTGGTAGAGGTGAGCAGAACCAGCTGGACATGCAGAGCTCAGCTCGAACAGTGCCTTCGGAGAGCAAATCAGTGTCTGCGCCCACTCCCGCTCCCTCCCAGCACATCTGAACTTCCCCACTCTGGCAGAAGGAGGTACCTGCTTTGAGGTTAGCTTGATCAGTGACCCTTCATAACCCTGCAGAGAGGAAGAAAGGGAGTCAGTGACAGGCTGCTGAGGGTGCCGGGCTACCACCAAGATGCATCATGACAGCCCCCAGCACTCCTGTAGCACCAAACCCTCCTCCAGGGCAGGGCTTGTGGCAATAGCAGGCACATGAACACCTCCCGTTCCCCCTACTAAAGCTCGGACCCAGGGCAGGTATCTCCAGCCCTGTGGGAAGGAATCCAGTTTTCCAGCTCTGCCTGGCAGCTGCAGAGAGCATGGAGCACCCTGTGCTAGAGGAGCGCAGAGGAAAACCCCAACCCCGCAGGACAGCCTGTGTGGTAGTCAGGTGAAGGACAGGCAGCTGGGGGGGGTGTCAGGATACATCCTCAAGGAAGGGCTGGCACAACTTGAGTGGCTGTTATTGAGCTTTTGAGCTTGGAGACAGCAAGATCTCAATAAGAGGCTCCAGGAGAAGTCACCCAACCAAGGCATGGGATGCCCTGCGGGTCCTACAGCAGGTTGACTCTCCCACTTTACCCTTGCATCCCCAGCAGAAACCTTGGCCACTCGGCAGCATGTTGCTCAGCACTCAGAGCTCCTTACCTTGAACGGTCGGAAGAGCAGGTAGAGCTCTCTGGGCTTGATGTCCACAGGAAGGCCACTGACAAACAGCGTCCGGACCTAGGGAAGGTCAACAAGGTCTACTGAGAGGAGACACTCGGTGCCAAAGAAGGGGTTCAGGGTACAGCACAGAGGTTTTCCACACAACAGAGGACCAGTATAAACCATCCCAGCTGACTCTCGCTCTTTGTACGGACCATACCCTAGTTCTCCTTCCCCTAGACTCTCGTTCCAGCCACATGGTCAAAGCCAACCTTCCATTTCTGGAAAATCCCTCAGTGGCACACTCACATCTCAGTCACGAGAAGAGGAAAGTGCTGCAGGCTCTGGGGCTGGGAGGACTCTGCTCAACAGCCAGACCATCATGGCCACCCAAGCCCTGCATTGGGAGATGCCAGCCAGCAGCCCACATCCATAGGAAGTAGCACGAGTCTGCCAAGACCTCTTGAGCACCCGCACCAAGCTGGGAGGGAAGTTACTCACAGAGGACAAAGGCACCAGTCAGAACTGAGGGCCAGGAGACCACAAGCACTGAGAGAGCTGAGGACAGGGACCATGGGAATGGGGTGCAGCTCTGCCTTCCTTGCTTCTCACTGCACAGGGATGTCACCCACTGAGCTGGTTCCAAATGAACCACAAGAAGGTTCCAGGGCAGCACCAGTGCCCAGACACTCAGGAGGATGGTGCCAGATGCTCTTGACATGCAACAGGAGCAGTAGCCCTCAGCCAGGACCCATCTCCTGGCCTGTCTCCAGTCTGGAGTGACCCCATTACCTCCACAGGGCAGCAACACTCTGCTCCCCCACTTTACTTCCGATTCAGCTATTCCCCTGGACAAAGTAGGCTGTGTCCAGCACTTCTGACCTCTCCCGTCACTAAAGCCAGCAGCACACGCTCACCCTGCTCCTGGGCTGGGTACAGCAGCCTTGGGAGCACGCAGCAGAGCTTCTGACCCCGTAACTTTCCGGGGGCAGGTGGATTCAAATGGTCACCCAGCCCAGCCCTTCATCTGGTGCTTTGTGGCATCACTCCATGCAGGGCAGGCAGCAGCAGCGGCTCTCTGAGCTGCCTCTAAGACTGGAGGGTTGGCACTCCAGCGGGAGCCTGCAGAAGTCTCCCAGCAGACGTGTGGCCATCTCCTGCAGCGGAGGGCTGCGCAGGGCACAGTGGCACTCGTGTGCCTCAGCCGTGTGCCAGCGGCAGCCATCCCTCTTCAATATTTCAGGACGGGAGCATGCTCAGGCCCCAGAATGGATGCTCCTTCCAAGCAGATAGAAATCTGCCTCCCTGCTGGGTCCCTGCGCGCTCTCTTGATGCGTGTCTGGGTAAGTCCCTGTGACAGGCCTGACAACACAGAGATAGGTGGCTGCTCTAGGAAGGGGGAGTTACCTACTCAGAGCCCTACAGCAGCCTGAACAGAGTGGCACAGATGCCTTGGGAAGCTCTTTGTCAGAGGTAACCAGCTCCTAACACCAGCCCCATCAGCTGCTACCATGGAGAGGAGCAAGAGACCTCCTCTTAGAGGCTGAAAGCTTCCCCTGGCCTCGAGGCCCAGTCTGTCTCCACACCCAGCCAACCCACAGCACCTGCCAGGGGCTGGCATCACCCCAAAGGCAGCTCAGGCAATCCCAAGGGCCACCAGCTAGCAGCTTCAAACAAGGCTTCCCCAAGGGGAAGCCCTGCAGACTAAGCGGGGTCCCTGCTCCCAGAGGAGCTTGTTAGAAGCCATGAGACAAGGTGGTTGGTTTCCTGGGATCTTCCCAGGCCACACATCCATGAGAGATCTGGGAACAGGCATGGGGCAAGCAGCACCGAGCTGAGCGGGGACGGCGGGTGAGGGACCCAGGCGACACGTTTGAGGGACTTTGGGTTAAGCCGGGGAGATCAGGCACAAACGTGAGACCAGCAGCAGCCACAGAGCAGGAGAGGGGGGTTATCCCACAGGAGAAAAGCAGGGGGCACCCAGCCAGCCTGAACAACTTGTGCAACATGGGCAGCCCCAGCCCATCCTCTTCCCTCTGTTCCCAGAGAGGGGAGAGGCTGTGGCTGAGGGCACCAGGGTCTGTTCAAACATCATCCAGTGGATTCACTGCACTGCAACTTTCCAGTCCCTGCCTTGGAAAGCCACCAGGACTACCTGGTGACTCCAGGCTCCCAGCTCTTGCCCACAGAGAGGCAGGGGTGGGTTTCTGCCTCAGTGTCCCTGCCCTGCTGCAGCTCCCTGCCAGCAAACAAGAGATGACAGAGATGCTCAGCCCCTGTGCAGAGCAGCTGGAAAAGCCACAGGGGAAGCAAAAATAAACAACCAACCAACTCCACACAGGGTTGGATGAGGAACTGCCTGGGCCTGACCACACATCCAGCTGGAGCCTGGAGAGGACACAGCAGCAGATCTCCAGGGTCTCTGCATCTTGTCTCACTCAGATTGCCACCGGGCACTGGAGATGAGGTGCTGGGCAAGAACCAGCCAGTCTTGCCCAGGATGAGTGGTTTGCACTGGACACCCCAGCAGCGGGACCAGAGCAGCTCTTGCCCAGCACAGCCCAAAAGGTCACGTTGCTGGAGGCCCAGCAGAAAGCCTTTTCCCTTCCCCATCCCAGCCGCTGTGGGGGATGTCCCTGCTCCAAACACCCGGCGGGGATGGAGCGGAGCCATGGAAAACAGGACCCATGCCAGGAGGGACAGGACCATCTCGGCCATCTCTTGCAGGGGGAAGATCCCAGCATCCCTTCCCACACGGGAGGTGGGAGGGACAAGGACAAACCCATCTACATCCACAGCTGCACCCCAGCAGAGACACAGCCAGGCTTGTCAGCCTGAACAGCAACCGAGCAGCAGCACCTGCCTCCTCCTACCCCAGCCAGGTCGTTGCTGGCCTTACAACACCCAGGCCTCCTGGCTCTGGCTGCTTTTAAACAACAAAACGGGACCTGAGCAGGGCCAAAGGTCGCCCCCCAGGCCAGCGAGGGTCAGGTCACGTTGGAATTGCTAGACACGACGACGCAAGAACCCACATCCCAGGAGGCTGTTCTGGGAGGTCTCTAGCACTGGGCTGTGATCACAAGGCTGCTCCTCATCCTTCCAGCAGCCAGCAAGGCCAAGCCTCATGCTCCATCCACAGTGGACACCGGGCATCCCTCCAGCCACACAGGCTTTGCTCCTGGCAATGAGCCATCTCCCATCCATCCACACCCATAGCTCCCCTGAGCTTCTTCCTACAGACAGGCACAGCGAGGCTGGAGCTGAGCTCTGCCACAGCATCCCAAAGGCTCCACCAGCTCTTGCCATGGGAGAACATCCCAGCGAGAGCCACTGGCAGGGACAGAGGGAAGATACAGAGCTCTGGCCATCAGCGATATGCAGCTGGGGCCACTTGACGCGAGGCTGCTGGAATGCAGCGAGGCTGCTGGCTGCCCCTGGAGCCAGGACTTATAAGGCAGCGATGGGAGGCAAGAGGAGGCAACAAAACAGGGTGACGCTCCAGAACCCAGCCACGATGCTGGGAAATGGGGCAGCACCAGCGTCACCAGCTCGGCAGCAGGAGCTGCTCCAGCTAGCACTGGCTGAGCTACAACAGCCCTGGAGAGCTCAGGAGCCCCAGTGCAGGATCACACCAGGAGCTGCTCCAGCCAGGAAGCTCAAAGGGAGCATCTCCCCACCACCAGCACCATGGGAAAGATGTTCACTCATCTTCAGAGGATAAAGAGGTCCTTGAACCTCCCCCAGCACTTGAAGCACAGAGGCTTCAGGCATTCCCCACCCCCTGCCCCCGAAATCAACCTCTTGCACAAGAGGGACCCAAGGAACAGCATCCTGCTGGCCCAGAGGGAAGGAGGAAGACAGGCTGACCACAAGCACTTTGTCCCCAAGGCTGGGGCATTTCATGCATGACACTACTGACAGCTGGATCAGCCCCTGCCCGGCTCTGCCCCCTTCCTGGGTATATCCAGCAGGGGGATATCGAGAGGACTTGGCCAACCCTGTGGTTGGGGTGGTTTGAGACAGGGGAAGCCAGGAGAAGCAGCAGCTCCTGCTCAGGGCAGCAGGAAGCACATTGCAGCCGATAAGTCCAGGCATAATGGGGCATCACCCAAGAATAGCCCATGGCCCTGGCAGAGGAAGTGCTGCTGGTACAGCTCAGCACTGGAGATCAACCCCTGCTTCCCATTGTTGAACCCCATCCCCAGGTCTCTGCAAGACCAAGCAGGGGTTTGAAGCTGCCAGAATGACTGGGGAAGCAGCCCCATAGCTCTTTGGAGGCTCCTGTTCCCATGGGACCAATTGCCCAGCACAGCGAGATGCTGGCTGAACATCCTCAGGATGGCCACGGGAGCCTTCCACCTTTCCAGGGCTGTGAAACTAGAGGAAACCCACAAGCGCTGGAAGACACTCCCATCCATGCCAGCAGCCCACCACACCAAGCCCAAAGACCCAGCAGCTTATCTGCCACCTTCTGACTCCTGGGCACCTACAGACACCATGAACCTTACCCTCAGGGACATGTCTCACAGCAGGGAGACTTGCTGCACACCAGCTCCTGCCTACAGCCAGGCATTTGTTCTCCTGGCTGGTGATGGAGGTGAGAACAGCTCCTGCTCAGGGGAGAGGCTGGTGGAAGGCGCTGACCTGGATGCAGGACCCTCCCAAGGTACCTTCTCGTCATAAGCCCTTCAGCAGAGGTAGAATCACCAGCCCAGAGCCTGGAGAGCAGGGCAGAGCACAGAACAAGGATGGAAGGACACACATCCCTAGGCCAGCAACTTCTAACACATCACCACGTACCAAGACAAAACCTCACACTAGTGGGAGACCCCATCACAACACCTTCCACATCACAGGAGGGAACAGACCATCCAAACCCAGAGGGATGACATCTCCACAGCCTCTCCTGGGCCACACTGCTGCTCCCACTCACCTGCCCTGCTGACTGCACCACCTCAGCATCTCAGCACAGCCCTGGTCCAGCAGCTCCAGCGCCTGGGGCTACATCCCCTTGCTCTGCTCCCCTACCAGGCACACAGGAGGAGCTCTGTTCCAACCACCCCACACAGCACACAGGGCTTTTAGGGAGCAAACAGTCAGTCTTCTCCCTCACAGCTCCTGCTCCAGGGTGGTCTGTGATGTCCCTGGGAACATGTTGCAGGGCTGCTCAGACCAGAGAAGGTACTGAGTCCTCCAGACTCAGGCCCTGATGAGCCTTGAAGCCAAAGCTTTTACTCCAGGCAGAAGCACTGCTCTGTAAGTAATAAAGTCTCCATGACTTGGGGTGGCCAAGGCCAGCAAGCCCAAAGTCTCCTCTGGCTCCAAAGCCAATAGCACTGGGTCCAGCAAGAGTCAAACAACTTCCCACAGAGCCAACGTTCCCCTAGCAGAGGCATGAGGAAGGGCAGCAAAGCCTGAACCGCTTGTGGCTGCCTTCCCAACACCTCCAAGGGCATCCTGCCTGCAGAGTCCATTACTAGTGAAGGGTCCTTTTGGGTTTGGCCCTTCACAACTTCCCCCAGAAACCACAGGGAGAGCTCTGCCCTGCAACTGCTCAGATCAGCCAAGGAGGAAGGGTCATTCCCAAAGCTGGGTCTTGTTTGCTAGACCAGCAATACGGACAGATAACAGCAGGGAGAAGTCACCCCATTGCAGGGGCCAGCGGGGACAGTGATGCCCAAAGCAACTTAGACTCAGGCCTAAGAGATCTAGGTATGAAAGAAAAAGAGAGGAGAAGGAAGCTCTGTTCCAGGGTATTTACAGAGGCACTAGAACAGGAGGAGATAACAGGGAGATTCCCACATCCCACTCACTGATAGAGCACGAGGAGGTCTGGGAACACACCAGTTCTCAGAATCTCTGCACACAAGGACTTCAGGGTACCTGCTCAGCCAACACTGTTACTGCATCTCACACTGAGGGGACCTTTGTGGTGCGTGAAGCCAGCTCTGAAGCACCCACCTTGGTTCAGCCAGGTTCTTCCACTAAAGACTAGCAAGTGGTGACCATAACTGCTATGCCCTCAAGATCTCCATTGCAGAGAGTCATTTGACTTCAGGAATTACATCACCCTCATTTGCTCCGAGTCAAGGAGCCAGAATCCCCCCCTCACAGAAGAATCCAGGTCCACTCAAGCAGAGATTACAGAAGTCAAGAGATGCCTGGCACCAGTCCATAGAGTGCTGCAGGCAGCCAGCAAGTACCATGGGCTGCTCACCAGCAGCATTCCTGGTGGTTCTGGAACACCAGGGGCCCTATGCTGCTCCCTCAGTGCAGTGGGTCTCAGCACCAGGGGGTTACCCTAATAGGTGACCTCACAAAGTGGCTAGCAAAGCCAAGCCAGGCATCTTCTCCTGGTCTTCATCCAGGCTCTGCCCACCCAGCACCATCTCATGTCAGATGCTCCCCACATCCATCAGTCTGCAGTGGTCTACCTCTACTGCAACAGCACCAACCACCACTCACTCCTGGAGCTGCAAGCAGGCCCTTGAGACTGGCCAAGAGGACACACAACACCATCACAGACTTCAGCCTCTGCTTTGGGCATCTTAGGCAGGTGACTCCAGAGTCCCCCCCAGCTCCCTTACAGACCTACAAGATCCCAGTGACCGCCTGGGAGAGCCAGGATAAGAGTCCAGAGTAGTAGCAACTGCTCTGTATCTGACCACAGAGGATGAGTAGGTGGGTTCCTTGCTGCAACACAACAACCAACCAAAACCTGCAGCATCCTGGGGAGCAAACGAGCTCCTGCTGCTGCCGGATGAAGCTCTGCCCTCACCGGGGCTGCAGCACCTCGGCAGCCGGCAGGACGCTGGCTGTCCCGGCGACTGGCGGCTGCCTGGAAAATTAAACAGCAGATAGCAGGGATGGGCTTCGGGGAGGTGTCTGGTGAGGAACAGCAGGGACTGACATCAGGCCCTGTTTGTTTAACATTCCCACTAACGACCTCGAGATGAGCGAGAGGCATTCCTGTCCTCCCATTCCGAGTGTCACCGCGCAGGAAGCGGCTCTGAGATGCAGGGGCTCACTGATAAGATAAAGGGGAAGGTGGAATTCAGGAGCTTTGCTCCCCCCCTCCCAGTCCCCCTATCTGGGGCTCGGGGCACATGGTGCCCTTCTGCAGAGGCTCAGGCAGTGTCCCAGGCCCGACAGCAGAGACTCCAGAGCAGCAGCCACCTGTGTGTGCTGGGAGTGGAGGACTCTGCTTTGTGCTAAACGCAGTTATCGCTCCAGATCAAGGGGAGCTCTGGACAGGAATTTTAGCGGGATGGGAGATGAACCCCCCCCCCAGACCACACTGGGACACTGAACTCAAGGTCACTCCCTGCGCCATCAGCTGCTCCCGCAGCGGGGAACACCTCCCGGTCAGCCAGGAGGACGCTCCAGCAGGACAAGGGCTCACAGCGCTCCCGCAGGCTGAGTTGCCACCACAGAGCCCAGCCAGCAGCTCCTCACACCCTGCATTAGCGGTGGTGATAGGACCTTCCAACAGCAGGGACAGGGGCATCCCTACCAGTTCCAGCCCACCACCTCCTGAGCATCCTCGGCCACCTTCAGGGCTGTCAGTCCTTTGTTCACCCCCGGGTTTGTGAACACACCCAGCCTCCACCCAGTGAGGCTGGACTATCAGGGTGGCCCAGACCATCCCCCTCCCCATGTGCACACAGAGGTGACACAAAAGCACAGAAGCCACTTCTGTCCCACCATTCCCTACAGATCCAGGCCTTAACATGGTTTTCCAAGCACCGCTCTCGAGAAGACTGACATCCCCAAAGGGCTGCAACTTCCAGGCTCATATAACCCAACAGCTTTCAGTAGCCACTTCACCAAAGCGGCAACCAGCAGCTCTGCCCCAGCACTGGGAACTCACACGGCCACCGCCTGCAAGGCACCAGCCTGGCTGGAGCAATGACAGCGGGATGCACCAAGCAGCATCACCTTGGTTTGCTTTGCAGGCCAGTGAATAATTGAATCAAGGAGCTGCATCGGAGAGCTCCGCACACACGTATGGGGCCCCAAAACCTCCTGGTACTGAGAGCCCTTGCACCGAGGCAGCGGCACAGGGCCCCAGGTGCTCCAACTCTACCCACGCCAGTGCCACCCAGCGAGGCTGCGGCATGTCACCAGCATCACCACATCCACATCCCGTGGCATTGCTTCAGTCCTGCCCTGCATGGGTGAAAGAGAAGCACAACAGCCACCACACTCCAATCCATTCCACCCCATTATCCGCAGCCTCCATGCTGGGGTGGAAGACCACCGGTCACAGTGGCCCAACAGCAGCTGGTGTGTGGGGACTGCAGGGCCAGGGTGGGTGGTGGAAGGAGCCAGGCGCCATGTTGCGGCAGCGCGAGCGCACGGCGCTGGAGGAAGGCGAGGGGAGGGGGCAGAGCCCCCCCCAGTCCCAAGGGCCTGGCACAGAGGACTGCAGCAAACTGCTGCCTGGGCCGGGCGTTTTCCAGTGCCCTCTCCAAGATGGAGGGTGGCCAGCGACCCACTGCGCCGTCGATCGCTCAAGGGGAGGCAGGGCTGCAGCTCGGCTTCAGCATGCAGATACGGCTACAGGCCCCTCGGTGAGACCCCCCCGGCATCCAGGCACTGGCACACAATGGGAGGAGGTCCAGTGGCTCCCAGTCCTGCAGCTCCAACCAGGCTGCTGGCACTCAGGGATCAGGGCAGGGTCCCCGTCGCGACGGTCCTAGTGTGTCCCCAGCAGCCCATGCTCCCCGAGTAGGCTCACGGGACCCCAGCCTTAAGAGTCACTTCTACTGCTCTGCCTGGGTTGCTCAGCCCCGGTGCCCTGACGCCCCTCCCCACACCGGTTCACACAGTCCGGGGCAGCCTCGCCAACCCCTCTCGCTCCTGCCGACGACACCGGGGTTCAGAGATGCAGCCCCGACACCGCACTCCCCGTTCCACGACTACAGTGCTGCGGTCTGGACCGACTTCCTCGACTCCGCATCGCGGGTTCCCCGGCTTCATCGCCGTCCCGCTACCCCAACATCCCCGGCTTCATCGCCGGCTCTCGGACGCAGCGTCGTCGCTTCCCCGACGCCACGGAGCTCCGGTCCCAGTTCCCCGCTGCCCCATCCCCGCTTCCCCACTGCTTGGGAACTTCGACCCCAGTTCCCCGACGCCCTATCCCCTGTTTCCCAGTGCCTGGAGGCTCCAGCTCCCCGCCGCCGCTTCCCCTCGGCTCGGGGAGCCCGTCTTCAGTTCCCCGACCCCCCATCCCCGCTCCCCCAGTGCTCCGAGGCTCTATCCCCCATT
>VZRI01011600.1:202987-221421 GCA_013397515.1 Upupa epops | reverse complement strand
CGCCCCGCCAATCCCGCACCGGGCCGCCCCCATCCCCCGCACGGGCGGCCGCTCGCCGGGCCGGGAGGCTGGGCTCGGTCACTTTATCTTGGGGTTTTCTGGGCTTTTTTTCCCCGAAAAAAACTTTCTCCGCTCTGCTGAACTTCGGGCTCTGCCCTTCTTAAAGGGGCCGCGGTGGGGCTCCCAAGGGGTCCTGGAACCGGGGGGCAGCAGCCCCACATGCTCCAGGCCAGTGATCCCTTATCCCGCATTCCCCGCATCCCCCAGGACAGCGGCCCCGCATCCCCCAAGTCAGTGGCACCGTGTCCTCCAAGGGAGTGACCTCACTTACCCCCAGGACAGCAGTCCCGCATTCCCTAGGAAACGGGTCCCACGTTCCCCAGAATTGCAGTCCATACACCCCGGGAGAGTGGGCTCACAGCCCCCACGACGTCAGCCCCACACTCCCTAGGAAACCGGCCCCATAGCCCCCAAGGGAGTGACCTCATGCGTCCCCGTCAGAGTGGCCCCGCGTTCCCCAGGACAGCAGCCCTATGAGCCAAGAAGGTGTCCCCAGGAGCTCCAGAGGGTGGCTCCTGGGTTCAGCAGCTGCTCCCCAGCCTGGCAGGAGGAGCACGGTAGAGGCATATCCACCTCTCTGCCCTCACTGCCACCTCACCAGCCTCACCCTAACACAGGCTGCCACCGGTTTGGCCCTGGGAGCAGCCCCAGCCATTCCCATCTCCAGCTGTGGCAGCTGGAGAGGATGGAGAGCATCCTGCCTTCTTCCAGGCGCTTGCACAGACAGCAGCCCCAGCGGGGGTAATGGGGGCAGCTAACAGGCTACGCGGCTCATTCCCACATGGGACACCCCACTGCTCCCTCCCTGTCCCTGGCAAAAGTGTCAAACCCCAAAGGTTCGGGGTCAACCTGAGGAGTGTGAGATGTCGTGGGGACCTGAGCCACATCAGCCTCATCAGCACTGCTCATACCCTGTCCCACCCACATGCAACAACCTTGCAGACCCTAACTGAGCCCACAAATGGGCTGAGCCACCGTTCGCTTCCCGCAGCAGCCTGGGGTTAAGGGTTTGCTCCCATGTGGGTTGTGTAGAGCAATGTGACTGGGGGCCAACACCTCTCCTTGCATAGGCTGAGGCTCCCCAGGACAATCCAACCCTAAACTCAGCTCTCCACATCATCCAGCACTGCCCAAGAAGCTCCAGGACGCAACACCATCACTGAGACAGTGCCCGTGTGGCTGTGCCTGTGGGGCCATGTGGTTCCACTGCAGGAGGGTGTTGGTGGGGAGGAAATATTCCCTTGGGAGCGGCCTCGGCTCTGCATCTCCTCGCTTTCTAGGTTAAGGCTTTTAGCAGCAGCAGCTGTTCACGCGGTCCTGTGGATTCGTTTGCTGGGCTCTTGGACGGGCGGTGCCAAGGCAGCAGAGAGCCCCATCCCTGCCAGCTCCCACAGGAGGGAAGGAAAACCCCGCTTTTTAATTCAAAAAGCCCAAACCCATTCGTGTACAACGTTGTCCCTGTCGGGTGAGACACTTCCTCCTTGCATGATCTCCCCGCTCAGAGCTCTGTGTGGTGACAGCATCCCCATGTCCCAGCATCTTAGATGATCTTTCGAGGTCCCTTCCAACCAGTAACAGTCTGTGATCCTCACATCCCAGCCTTCCTCTGACATCCCCATCCCCCCATCCAAAGCAGCCCTTGCTGGTCCAACCTGCTGCCCAGGGAGGTGCTTCCTGTCCCCAGGAGCTTACGAGGGAAGGGAAAGGTGGGACAAATGAAGCAGTTGCTGCTGCTAGCCTGTGCTTTCCCAGACCATCAGACACCTTGCAATGATGTCCCTGCAGGGCTTTCGGCTGAGGAATTTTCTTTTGGGTGGTTCTTCACTTCCATGTGGGGATGCCCCAACTGTGGGACCTGAGGCCACATCAGCTGAGCCTGCGGGACCAGGGGGACACTGTGGTTTGGATCATCATTATCCAGGTCTACACAGCCCTGTGGCTGTGCTGGACGCCAACACTCTTCACGCTGAGGCACCTTCTGCCCAGCAGCATCCACCTCTGCTCTATGGACAACACTTGCACCAGAGGCCCTCTGCTCGCCCTACCGACCTGCCAGTGTCCTGCAGACACAGGGCTGGGCAGGGCATGCGGGGCTGGTGAGGACCCATGCAACCAGCTCCCACCACTTTGTCCTGCCCGTAGATGGGGACCTGCAGTACCCCACCACGAAAAGCAGCAGAAGGTGCAAAGTGCTCAAGCAAATGGGTCACCTGAGGGAGAAACAGGTTGTAATGAGCTCAGAAATTGAGGCAGGACCCGAAATGACAACCACCTGCTTACAAGCTTGGGCTTTCACAGGGTTTCTTGGCTTAGCCCGCACCCAAACATCTGGAGACTGGTTACAGCATCACACTGCAGTAGTGGGAAGGGACCTTTGTGGTCCCTCACCCAAGAGCCTGCAGCACTGTCACCAGCACTACATTGGGTTGGTGCTGCCTTGAAGAGCCTCCCAAGGACGGAGCAATTCCAGGTGTCCAAGGTCCCCAGTCCCAAGGCTGCCCCATCCTCCAGGGATTAAGTCTCCCCTAACACCTAAGCCTCCCAAGTCATGATCCCTGATTCTGTTGCCCCCCATTCTGCTGCTATGTGTGATTCCACCACCTCTGTAACTACCCCTCTAGGAGCTGGAAGCTGCTAGCAGACCCTCTTCTGGCCAGGCTAGCCCAGACCCATCACTGGCCCTTTCTATGGTTTCTCTATCTCCATGCCCATCTCCGCCCAAGGCAGAGCCTGCCCAGCCTTTCTTCCTGGCCTCACATCTGTCCCCAAGCAGCAGGGACAGCCCTTGGCCAAGGTCAGAGGCAGGGTCATCAGCAAGGTATGAGGATGCTCAAAAGCAGGAGAGCAGCTGCTCACCTTGTGAACAGCCACAGTCACCCCTTGGGGCACCCAGTCCCTGCCCCAAACCAATCAGCTGAGGGGCCTCTGACGTTTGGGTACTGGACGTCAGGATGCGAACAGCCCCATGCCAGGACCTCAGGGGTGTCCGGTGGGTGCTGGGTGGGGGCGAGGAGCCAGGGAACAGCTGGGTTCTTCCAGCATCACATGGCTGGAGTAGCTGCTTTGAGGACGGTGCTGAGCGCTTTCAAATTTTAATCCCTTTCTGTACGTCACCGCTCATCTTCTCCTGCTCTGCCTTCCCCCAGAAGGACATGCTGAGGATAACCGGGAGAGACAGGGGCTCGGAGGTGTGTGTGTGAGTGAGTGCTCCTACGCAGCACATCACCGCAGAACTGCTTTTATGGGCATTTCGCAGTGGCTCCTGGCAGTGCTGGGGACGCTCCCTACGCCCCGTGACGTTGAACCCACCAAGCGGGCTCCAGACCAAAAAGGGGTGAGGAGAGCTCATGTTTACAGAACTCAAAAGAGAAAAAAACACCACCCTGCTGCCACACAGAAACAGGCTCTTTTGGGGCTGGGAGTGGGAGCTCTGAACCCAAAGGTTTCCTCTGATGGGCTGCAGATGTGGCACAGAAGGCTCGTGCCCTTTATTCCTCCAGGAGATGAAGAGGGTCCTTCAAACTGCTCCAAGCCCCTTCAGCTTTCTGCCTTGGAGAGGAAATACAGAGGGGGAAAGGGCATCACCCCTCCTCCCTTGTGCAACTTAAGCAGTGTTCTGTTATCTTGTTAGTTCCATAATTAATGTGTCGTTTGCACTGCCCAGGCGCATTAATTATGAGGGAACAAACCTGGGGGAATCTTTTCCGCAGGCCCCCTGAGCCAGCCCCACTGTCAGCAGCCCCATCAGCAAGCACCGCTTGGCTTCAGTGCCTGGCACTCAGCACCGACAAGGTGGCACCAATGGTCTCCAGACCTGTCCCTGCAGCCCTTCCCAGGCAGATCCTTCCCCTTCCCACTGCTGTGGCGGCTTGGCTGAGGTTCTGGCAAGGGAGAACATCGGCTTCGGTGCCCACATGGGCAGCTGGAGCAGCAGGGACTGGGGCAAAGGTTCACCTGGGGTGTTGGGAGTTGGTTAGTGTCAGCAGTGTCCTGAGCCCCTGTGAGGTGTCCTGTCCCCAGCCCCCAGCCCAGCTACCTCAGGGTGCCAGCACACTCAGGTTACCCCAGCCAGGGATTGCCAAGGGGATGAGCCATGGTCCGATCCTGCCCAGCAGACCCACCTCTGACCACCTACACTGCCCCTGCAGACCAGTCCTCATCCTCTCCTGAATTATCTTCATACCTAATTGACGGGCATTGTGGCTCCCCAGCTCTGACATTAAGCAGCCAGACAGCCACGAGGGGCCACTTCTGTACCAGAGGAGGTGGGCAGCTTCCAGCCCTACCGCATTATCCATTCCCTGGTCAGCACAGAGAGCAGGACCCAAACCCTCTCAAGAGAAAAGACGACCCCTTTTCGTGGCAGTTATTGACGCCCAGCCTTGCTACCCATTCTGGAGATCTTGTCAAATAAAACAGAAGGCCTTGTTGTGGAGGAATCCTTGGCAACACAACCAACACACACATGACCTCCTGACTCGGAAAACAGTTGGCCAAAGGCCCAAGCGAGCAATCCCAATGCACGCGGACCGGCTTGGCTCCCCCGCCGCCTGCCACAGGCCACCATGCACTGTGGTGCCCTGAGCCTGGAGGAGCCAAGCCAGGACTAGAGGGGATGTGGGATGAGCTTCACTCCAGCACTTTCTCCACAGCAGCCACAAGCCTGGAAAAGCTCTTTATCAGCTCGTTTGTTGTGTCCCAGGACACTCCTTGTTCCCATGGTCTTCCCCTTGACCAGCCCACTCTGCAGCTACACCCTGGGTGCACACGTCCATGGGCGGCCTCAAGGGGAGGGGAGAAGTCTCCTTGCAGCCCCCTTCCTCCTCTGCACCATTCTCTGGGACGTGCTGAGCACCATGGAGGGCAGCTCCCCATTAGCCCTCCTGCACCAGCCTCCATGGTGTGCAGACCTCTTGCTCACTCTAGCCTCCCATCTCCCCTGCTCAAGGAGGACCCATGGCCTCCTCCTGGAGATGACTCTTCCCAGCTCAGCCTTGGGAGGTTGCTCCTCGGTCATGTGGGTAACGAGAGGGATTAGCAAGTCAGGAGAGGACGAGCGCTAAGTAAAGAATCACCTTGCGAGGGGCTGCTCCACACACATTTCCCCATCCCCAGGGCACCCCAAGCCTCACCCCACAGAGTCCCAAGCCCTGACAGCAGCCCAAAGTCACGAGTCCTCCCAGTGCCCTGTCCCAGCAACACCAGATGTGTTTGATCTGCACCAGTCAAATGGATTTGCAGACACTGGTGTGCTGGGCGTCTCCAAAGCTCTGAAACCACTGACAACAGACAGCTTTATCCTGGTCCTAGCATGAGCCATAACTGCTCTCCTGCTTCGGTCACAGGGTGGAACCACAGCAGCAGGGGACGACTGTCCCGAGCCTCAGCTGACGGGGTGTGAGGGGATGTGCTGTGGGGCAAAGCGCCCACGTCCCCGTGACCAACACATCTTGACATTTCCCTCCACATCTCCAATCCCTGCAGAACCCCCCAGGAGAATCTCGTCTTCAGGATGGGAATACGACCTTGGAAAATTCCAGCCCGGGTGGTGGGGATCAGCAAGGACGAGGCTGCGATAGAAACTGTTTTGCAACGTGAATTATTTTAACCCAAACACCGGCAGCCCGGCCAGCGCCTCTCACCCCGTAATCTCATTAGTCTCCTTGGGAACACGGGCCCCTTGCACCCTCTTATCGCTCCCCCTGCCCCTCCCCAGGCAGCGAGGAGGGCTCTCTTGTGGGCTTGGGGGTCTGGCGAGCCCCTGGCACGCAGCCTGCCAGGCGGGTGGCGGGAGTGGCTGATTTATCGCCCCGTGCCTCGCTGTGTTTACGCCAGGCGAGTTATTTAAAACGAGGAGAGTGAGAGCAGCCCGGGTTTTGTTTAAAAGCCCGGCGAGGAGATTTACCTTAAATAGTCAAGAGCTGAGATTGGAGGGGTGGCCGCCCGGCAGCACAGACCTCCAGAGTGGGAGCGGAGCTGGCACGCGCAGGGCAGGGCTGCTTGGGGCTGGAGAGAGATGTGGCTGGAAGCTCCCGCTTGACCCCAGGGAGCTGAACCACCCCGCGGGCCTCTGCACGGCCCGTGAGGACACAGTTCACCTCTCTGGTGTGAAGCACTTGAAACAGCAGTCTTAGGAGAAACAGCACTGGTGTTTATGTGCCAGTGCTCACTCCGAACCCTCATGGTGGCTCCACAGCCTGAATGAGTGCAGCCACCTCACAGAACGCCTGGCACAGCCGTAACAGTGAGCCCTCCCTGCAGCCCCACTGCAGCCCCCGAGGTGCCCCCGCGTAGGAGCAAGGCCCAACGTGCAACCACGCTGATGTAGGATCTCCCCATGGGAGCCTGCCACAAGCTTGTTGGCTCGGTGCTGAGCACAGAGCTCACTGCTCTCTATAAATACATCCGGGGTCAACATCAGGGATAGGGAAGAGCTATTCCAACTCGAGGGGGGGTGCTGGCAAAAACAAGAGGCTGTATATAAACTTTCCACAAGGAGCACCAGGCTGGAGAGAAAGGATTTAACTCCTGGAGCAGGGAGGTGGAGAAGGAGCCCCCCCGAGGAGCAGGGTGAGGTGTCCCCAGGGTGGGCAATCCCCAGTCCCTTCCATCCCTCATCCCTGAGAACAGCAAAATCTTCAGGAGCAGTAAGTCCCCACCGCAAGAGGCACGAAGCTTTTTTGGATATTTTTCCACTTTCTTGACTTATTTGGTCACAATTGCTGGCGAATTAATCAGAATAATGAGTAACCCCGGCGCCTCGCAGCTCTCAGCAGCAGCAGCGGCTGAGTGCTGGAAGGCAGAGCTGTTGTGCCAAACCCTGCACCCTGCAAATGCCCCCAATAGCCCTCGTCATCCTGCCCAGCCCCGCAGCCCCGCGTTTGGGGGTGAGGAGAGGGAGAAGGGGCGCATGGTGGGACAGGCTGGTGTCCCAGCCCCAGCAAGCAGCCTGTGGGGCACCGACCTGCCTTTTTTAGCATCTTATCTCAGAGTGGTGTGAGCCCGGGGATGTCAACAGCCCCTTCAGACCCACTGGCAGGGTATGGGATGAAATATTCAGCGAGCGTTAGAGCAATTCGATGTCTCACTGATGAATATTTCAGGGCTGGGAGCTGCCTGAGCGCTTCGGCAACCAGCCGCCCCGCAACCACTGAGGTGAGGGACTGGGATGGGAGCTCCAGGCTGGTGGAGCTGGTGGACCTGTCCACAGAGCTGAGCCCTTGCAACAGCCCTGAAAGAGTTGGTCGGGGCAGTGATGGAAGAGGAGGACGCTTCTCCTGGGGGGTTATGGTGTCTTCCCACTCTGCTCCCAGTGACGTGACAACAGCGAGGGCTTTTTCCCTTATACAACCAGCCCACATCGCTTCCCAGCAAACACCAGGAGTGACCCCATCTTCCCAGTTCCCCCCGTTGACCCTGTGTCACTCATCCCTTCCCAGCAGCCTGGTCACTGCTCCTACACCATTGCCCCTTGTTTCAGCCTCACAGAGGACATGCATGTAGTTGGGAAAATCCTCTCCCTTGGGGACTTGCTCCCTTCTAGGCTGTCAGAGCAGGAACCTGACCACAGCGATAGGGAAGGATGGCCTCTGGTGTGAGGCCCACAAACATAAATCAACCCTAAATCAAACCAGAGCTGCCCATGCTCCCGAATCCCCTGATCCGCAGCCCCGACAGCAGCCCTACCGGCACCAGTGTTGCAACGGGCAAGGGAGTGTGTGGAGTCACATCCTGGGTGAGAAATTCAGCTCTGAGTTGGGGTAGCATCTGTGGCCTGAGATGCAGCACCCAGGGATGTGCTGGCACTTCGCTGTCTCCAGCTGGCTGCCATGGGACACGTGTTCTCTCTGCTCCCAGCAAAGCCAGCGCAGGGCAGACCTTCCGTGTGCTGGGCAGGGGATTTAATGCCTGCTCCATCCCCCATTGTGGCAGTGGAAGGTCTGGGCACTGGTGGAACAGAGCTGTGGCCAATGGAGAGTGTGGGGCAGCAGTGGGGAGGGTGACACAGCTGTCGCTGGTGCAGCTGCGGTCTGGGCCAGCACAGAGGCCACGTTCCCCAGGGACAGATAAAAGCAACCGTAAAAGGGGAGACCTGTCACTGGGGCTGGCCTGGCTTGTCTCAGTGCGGTGGGGAGAGCTGCGGAGCACTCAGCAGGCAGTGCCACCAGGGCTCTGGCAGCTCAGGGACACTTTATTGCCCACAGTGTGGTCCCGGTGCTTGCTGAGCGATGCCAGGGCATGCACCAACCCACCGGGCCATCATGGAGCCACTTCAGCCCTACTCTGCC
The DNA here is from genome assembly GCA_013397515.1 of Upupa epops. NCBI lineage: Eukaryota > Metazoa > Chordata > Aves > Bucerotiformes > Upupidae > Upupa > Upupa epops. Next base: position 213,073 of record VZRI01011600.1, on the reverse strand, counting down.
TGTGATGGGAGCTGTGGCCACATGCCCAGCTGGAGCTGTCACTTCCCATCAGGCTCCACCGAACCCCTTCTCTGCAGCCCAGCACTGCTGCCACTGTGCAGGAGGATGTGGGGGAGCCCAGTTTCCAGGGGTGCAGCCTGTGCTCAGCTCCTTCCATCACCCTGGGGTGAAGGGAAGGCAAGAGAGAGTGGGAAAGCAGCACAGGGAGTGGGTGGGAGGGAGGGACTTGCAGGGGGGCCACCGACAGCAGTGGCTTTTGCTTATGATGGGCAAAAGCAGGAGACCCACAAGCAGGAAGAGGAATGAGACGCAAAATACTGCCTCTGCACAGCTTGACTCCCCCGCCTTTGCCTTGAAGTCTCAGTGCTTCTCCGGGAGAAGGTTCTCTTCCTTTCCACCACCCCCCAACCCCTGCAAAGACACCATGTTCCTCCCCACAGCAATTAGTGAGCCGGGGTCGGGGGTCAGGGGGCTTCCCGAGTTCACGGTGATTTCTCCAAACTGCTGTTGAGCAGAGCCAGCATCGAGCAGCACACACAGGGCAGCCCACCACCCTCATCCTGGGGGGCGACCGAGTGTCCCTCCACCCTCCAAAGCCTCTGAATTTCCTCCCTCCCCACCCATCAGCAGGTTCCCCCTCGGCTCCCAGCTCCTCACTTCATTCCTCCCTCAACCTGACAACGTCCAGCTGCTGGCTCTGCACCCACACATCCCCCTGCAGAGCCACGGCCAGTTTGCAGGGATGGAGGAGGCACCCGTGTGGCTCCAGAGCCATGGTGGCATGGCCACATGAACCCATGCCAGTCCCATGGCCAGCTCCCTCCTCCCCTCTCATGGGCCAGTGGCCAGGATCAATTATTGATGGGGCTGCGTGGTAAATAATCATTATGAATTCATGACTTGCTGAGTTAAACAGGGTCTGCCGGCCAGCCAGGCGGAAGCAACGGCTGGCACATGCAGAGGCAAAGGGTCCCGGCACGGCCCCACAGATGCCCGAATCCAAACCCACATCAAGCCCAGGCTTTGGGAACAGCCCAGGAGCCCCAGGGAGGTGTCACCAGGCTCCTTCACCCCCAGCAAACCCCTCCCCTGCTCTATTCGTTCAGCAGTCCCCAGGGCAGCTGACATGGTGGACATCCCCACATTCAGAGCCACGGTGCCTCGGAGGAGAACAGAGTGAGGGAGTGGGGACTCGGGGTCACTGGTTTGAACAGCGTTTAGTCCAGTGCTACGGGAATGTGACTAACCAGGTTAATTAATAACGCAGCCAGCGCCTGCCCCAAGTGGGAAAGAAGCACAAAGCCGCTCTGCTCAGCACAGAGGAGCCGCTGGGAAGTTGCCGGTGACTGGGATGTGTCCAGCTGTCCTTGGGAACAGCGTCACAGAGTCACAGACTGGGTTGGGAGGGACCTTCAAAGCCCATCCATTGCCAACTGCTACCCTGCGCAGGGCCATCCCCACCCGGGGCAGGTTACTCAGATCCCTAAGGACCAACCTGCCCTGGGATAGTTGGAGGGATGGGGCTTCTCCCACCTCCCTGGGCACTCTGGGCCAGGGTCTCCCCACCCTCAGCAGCAACAATTTCTTCCTCCTCTCTAGGCAGAAGATTCTAGTCTGAAGGAGCGTAACCATCACTCCCTGGCCTGTTGGAGCAGCCCCCGTGGGAACTCCCATCCCTGTCTCACTGATGAGGGCAGGAGCCGCGTGAGCCCCTGGCCCGCTCAGCTCGCCGCGTGGCCAGCCAGAGCCAGCCAGGCTCCTTCAGCACGGCTGAGCTCCCCGCTGCAGACCCCTCCTCAGGGCAGCCAGTTCCCACTGCCCAGCGAGGCTGTGCTCCCGCCCCCGCGATTCCCCCGGTGGCCGCCGCTACGTCCTGCACCGCGACGGGACGGTTCGGGACGGGTCGGGACGGGACGTTCCCACCGCGGGGAGAGAAGCCGTGTTCACACGGGACAGCAGCACCCCCGAGGAAGCCCCAGCCTGGTCATTCTGTCCCCTCGGCCAGGGGGCCTATGTGTCTGTGTCCTGCTCACCCCACAGAGGTACCTCAGGGGCCTCTGGGCTCGGGGATGCAGTCGGGCAAGGGGCTCAGAGGGGCAGGGGCGACTGAACGGTTGAAGGGCGAGTGAGGAGGAGGTCCCCAAACCCCTGGCAGCCAGGGCACAGCCGTGACCGTAATTTTTCTGCTGCTTTCCAGAGCCAGAGAAGCGCAGGAGGGCTGATTTATCCGCCCTCTGAGACCGCGTACAGAGCCGACTCCTGCGTGGCTGCGCTATTTCAAACCAAACCCCTGCTGTCCTGCCTTTGCCCCAGCGCTCCGGGGCGCCCAGAGCTTGAAACCCCGCCTGGGATGGGAGCAGCGCATCACACCGGGAAGCACAACTAACTGGTGCTCGGGAAGGAATCACTCGCTGTGTAAGAGTGACCCCCACCGTCGTGCTGCGAGGGAAACGACGCAGCCCGTGCGATGCCAGCCAGCCAGAGCCCACGTCTGCAGGGTGATCCGCGGCGGGGAGGCTTGAGACGACAGCACAAGGTCCCTTGGGGTTGCAGGTGACACAGCACCGCTCCCTCCTCCAGCATGAGCTCGCTGCGGTGCAGTGGGTGAGGAGAAGAACTGTGTTTTGCGTTAAAATACTCGAAAAGACACTCAATCCCACACAAACGTCAGGTATTAGCTGGGGAAGGGGTGTCAAACACATCGATTGCCCTATTTCCACCACTGCTGTGTGTCACCTTCACAGGACCCTCCTGACCCACAGCTGCCGTCTGTGCCCCTAAGAACGCAATAGGGTCAGACAGGGATTGATAGAAACCCTATAAAAATTATAGAATCAAAACCCCTATAAAATTATAGAATCATGTAAGTACAGGGTTGGAAGGGAACTTCAATCCAGACCAACCCCCCTACAGCAAGCAGGCCAGCAGTCACCAGAACAGGTTGCCCAGAGCCCCATCCAGCCTGACCATGAATGGCTCCAGAGGTGGGGTCATCCTCAAGGCAGCCTGTTCCAAGGATCCCCCACCCTCAGACTGAAGAACTTTTTCCTCTGCTGCCGCCTCATTCTTCCCTTTTCCAGCTTCAAACCATGACCCCTTGTCTTATTGTTCCCTGCCCTTAGGAACAGCCTTCCCCAGCCTTCTGACAGCCCCTGCCAGGGGTTGGAAGGTCGCTATAAAGTGCCCCCAGCACCTTCTCCTCTCCATGCTGAACAGGCTCAGCTCCCTCATCCTGTCCCCAGCACCGAGGGGCTCCAGCCCTTGGAGCATTTTTGTGGTCTCCCTCTCCCGCTCCAACAGGTTCTGAAGGAAAACACTAGAGGGGCTGTAGAGGAGGGACAGAAGAACAGCCCCTGGAAGGGGTGACAAGTGATGTTGGGTGGCCGTAGGGTGAAGATGTTCCCTTGTTCTCCATTTTCCAATGAAACCCACACTCCTGCCCCGAATACCCTCCTTCTGGGAGAGAACTGGGACACAAGGACCATCAGCCACGCTGTTATTCCATCAGTGGAAGGTACATGCTTGAAAAATGCTTCAGAAACCCTCCCCTCCCTGGCAGAGCTGAAAGGGGCACCCAGAGGTTTTTCGGGTTTGGAGTAGGCTCCTCTCTCAATCAAAAAGGAGGAGAATCCTAACAGTCACCTGAGACACTTCAGCTGGTCCCTAAGAACCCTGTTCCTTTGCCTAGCTTCACGCTCAGCCCCTCAGAGCGAGAAGGGAACAGGGTGACGAGGGGCGTTGGGCCCCCACCCTTGGGTGAGGGGTGCCGTAGCAGGAACTTGTGCAGAGGACACGTCCACACACGATGTGGGGACACATTCTGGAGCTGCTGGCGCCTGCAGCCCATGTGCCCCAGCTCCTAGTGCAGTCTCAGCGTGCCAGGCACTGCTCCTGGCCCCTTGGCCTCGGCTGTTCTCACGACCCATTGCACTTCCTGCGGCTGGCGACTACTTGGTGGTTCCGGGACGTGGTGGCGGAAGCGTTATGATTGGGGTGGAAGGGGATACCGAGAGCTGGCCCTGACCTGGGAACAGCCTTCCCATAGCATTCCCCGGGGCCGTCACACTCGGAGTGGCATTGGTTCACAGCCACGAAGTAGCCCACTGCGACTCAGCTGGTCCGTGGGTACCCCAGGAGAGCAGGTCTGAGGAAACTCGGTCTCAGGTGGTTTCTCCACAAAGCTCAGAGCACAGCTGAGTCCCAGCAGGGCCCTTACAGTTTGCAAGATGCCTGGGGTTGGCCCCAGTCCAAACCCACTTCCTTTGGCTTCTGAAGGGCCGGCCGGGAGGCAGATGTTGGTGCTGCTGTTCTCACACTGCTTGCTTCCCATCCCTTCTTCCAGAGATTTGCAGGCGGAAGCCAGAGCAAGGATGCTTCCCCCCCATCCTGTGCCCTGGGGAGCACCACAGGCTCCATCCAAGCCCCCAGATGCACCACAAGAGAGCGCAAACCACACAGGGCTTTCTGCCCTGAACCCCAAGCAAAGCCTTACTGGAGCCGGGGGGGGGGGGCTTTTCCTGTCTCCCCTCATTTCTTACCTCTCCCCATTCTCCCCACAAAGCTCTGCTTAGCCAGCACTGCCCTGGAATGAGGAGGAGGTACTGGTGAGGAAAGTTTTGGCCTCTGGATGGGTTCTGAGCTGACAAACACTCACCCCAGCACCATTACAGGATCATTTCCTAAGAGCAGATGAGCCACGTGAGGGCTAGCAGGCAGGTGGGTCACAGCCAGCCCGCAGCTCCCAGTCCACGAGCATCACCCGCAGCTCTGTGGAAAAATCCCCCTGCATTGGCTTGGAGCCTCAGTTTGCCAACACCGTGGAGAGCAAACACCCGTCAGGCCTCAGCAGGGGGAGCAGCAATTTCCCTGAGCCTGCAAATTCCTATGGGGCCATGAAAACACCAGCTTGTGCATCCTACTGCTCGAGAATGGGAACACCCCAAGTGGCAAACTCATTGGCACAGGAGAATCTGCGTGGGGGCTCTGGGTAGGTCCCACCTGGAGTCCTGGGGTCACGTTTGGTCTTCTCACTCACTGCCAGAAGGACACTGAGGGGCAGAGACAGGTCCAAAGAAGGGTCTGTGGAATTTCTGAGGAGCATCTGGGGGAACTAAAGGGGTTTAACTGGAGAACAGGAGGCTCAAGGGAGACCGTCTGACTCTCCACAACTCCTTGATCTTCAGGAGGCTGGAGGTGGGGGGTTGGTTAGTCTCTTCCCCCCAGAATGAGAGGAAACGGCTTCAGACTGTGCCAGGGGAGGGTAAGGTTAGCCCTGAGGAACAATTTCTGCCCCAAAATGGTTATCAAACCTTGGCCCAGGCTGCCCTAAGTGAGGGAGTCCCCATCCCTGGAGGGGTTGCAGAGCCAGAGATGTGGGGTGAGGGACAGGGGTTGGTAGAGCCCTGGCGGTGCTCTGGGAGTGGTTGGACCTGCAGAGCTCAAAGGGCTTTTCCAACTCAAACGGTTCTGTGGCTCTGTTTGGGATTTTTTGAGGGAGAGCATCCCCAAGCACAGGTGTCAAAGTCCATGTCGGCACATGTGACATGGGAAGAGACAGGGCCTGGCCTTTTTCCAGGGGATGGGACAGAGGGAGGATCAGGTTCTGGAAATATCTGTGTGCGAGACCTCAAACAAAGCCCCACAGCATGATCCAGAGCATGAGAACAGGCCCAGGCACATTGCTATGGGGGTGTAGGATCGAGAAAAACAGAACCATTAAAGCATGGCGAGGAGGTGTTTTGCCTGGACAGGTCTTCAAGCTTCTCTTTGTCTACAGCAGCTCCAGCGGTGTTGGCAGATGGGGCTGCTTAGCTACCAGCTTGGCCCTGAGCACCCCACACCCTCTGCTAGGGAACTTTGGGGTTCCAGATCAGCAGCAGCTACAAATATCCCATCCCAGATTTCCAAGTGAACGGCAGTGCCAGAGGTTAGGACAGACAATAGGAACCAAGTTCCCCCAGGAGCTGATCCTGGACTACTGACCTCCAAGAAGCCAGTCTCAGGCAGCAAGAAGCACCGCGAGCACATGCAGAGGTTTGAGATTGTCCTTGCAAAGAGCTCATGGCCTGAATGAGGCGGCTTCAGGAGGCCTTTGATGTTTTTGGTGGATCTAGCAGCAGCCTCCATCACCATCCTGCCTCTTCACACTGACAAAGCAGTCAGTCATCCTCTCCCACAAATCCATTTCATTAGCATCCCAGAATCTCTTCCAGCTGAAGAGACCTTTGAGATCATCAAGTCCAACCTCTGACTCCCTCCTCCAGCACTGCCAGGTCACCCCTAATCCACGGCACTACAAATTCACACGTCCTGAACCACGAGGACCACCATCAGAAACAGCTTCCAAGCGAGTCCCATTGCACACGGGCACCTCCCCAGCCTGGTCTGGGCAGAGTTGAGGCGGCTCTTCAGAAACACCTCCAGCTCCACTCATCCTGCCCCCACAGTGCAGCCAGCATGGCCCTGGCTGTGACCCACTTCACCAGCAGCCAAGGAAATGAGCTGCAGGCAGCGAGGAGCAGCTTTCGTCAGCAGCTGAGGCAAGGGAACACAGGAGCACAGAGTTCAGCCAGGAAAGGGGTGATACCCCGAGCCAGAGCTGGCTGGGAGAGGGCTGCCAGCTCCCCCTGTGACGCAGTCTCAGGTTGGGAGCTGTGTGCCTGAGCCTCACACCCACATGTTCCCATCATTGCTGTAGGCTTTGTACTTCACAACTTAGTTTTTCCATCGCACCCCACTGCCAGGTTCTGTGATGCCAGAGCACGGCAGGAGGAACCACCTTTCCTGCAGGGTTTGCTAGCAGAACTCCAGCCCTGCCTCTCCAGGGCAGATCACAGCTTCTCCATGGAAAGGACCCTCAGGCCTTGGCACAGGTTGCCCAGTGAGGGGTTGAATCGCCATCCCTGGCCGTGTTTTGAAGTTGTGGAGAACTAGAGCTCAGGGACGAGGTTTAGGGAGGGTTGGGACAGTAGAATTCATGGTTGGACTCAATGATCTTGAAGATTTTATCCAACCTGAACAATTCTGTGATTCTGTGAGTGCATCCTCAGCAGGTCTGCAGAAGACACCAAGCTGAGTGGTGCTGTTGACAGGCAGGAGGGATGGGAAGTCATCCAGCAGGACCTGCACAGGCTGGAGTGGTCAGCACAGGGAAAGAGCTCATGAGGTTCAACCAGACCTAGTGCACGGTCCTGCCCCAGGATCAGAACAGTCCTCACTATCATTACCGGCTGGGGAGGAGGGGATAGGAAGCAGCTCTGAGGAAAAGGACAAGAAGCTGGCCATGAGCAGACTGTGAGCACTTGCAGCCCAAAGGGCCAACGACATCCTGGGCTGCATCAGCAGAAGTGTGGCAAGCAGCTAGACAGAGGGGATTCTGCCCTTCTGCTCTGCCCTGCTGAGACCTCACCTGGAGTCCTCCGTCCAGTTCTGGAGCCCTCAGGACAGGAAGCACAGGGACCTGATGGAGCAGGGCCAGAGGAGGCCACCAAAACGTTCAGGGGGCTGGAGCTCTTCTGCTACAAGGACAGGCTGAGGTAGCTGGGGTTGTTCAACCTGCAGAGCAGAAGCCTCTTGGGGGACCTGATAGTGACCTCTCAGTCCCTGAAGGGGGCTACAAGAAGGCTGCAGAAGGACTGTTTATGAAAGCCTGAAGTGGTAGGACAAGGGGCAATGGTTTCACAGTAGACAAGGGCAGATGGAAATGGGCGGTGAGGAAGAAGTTCATTAGAAGCAGGGGGGTTGAGCATTGGAACAGGTTGCCCGGGGAGGGAGTTGAGGCCCCATCCCTGGAGATCTTCAAGGGGAGGCTGGACACGGCTCTGGGCAACCTGATGTGGTTGAGGCTGTCCCTGCTCACTGCATGGGGACTGGACTGGATGCCCTTTGGAGGTCCCTTCCAACCTGGGCCAGTCTGAAATTCTGTGATGCCAGAACTCTGTTGAGTGGGTCAGCAGATTTGCTAGGTACTCGCTGTGGCACATCTCACCCAATTGGGCCACAAGCCAAATTGACAGCACAAGCAGTTCAAATTCACCTCCAAGCTGGACATGGGCATGAGGAGCTGCACAGGAGGCTCGTGCTTCAGGGGATTTGGCCAGAGCTCACCCAAAAACACCAGGAGCCAAAGTCCTGGCTCCGCACACGGTGCTGCCACGGCTGGAACACAACGCAGACATGTCGGCACAGGAAGACCCAACCAGTGGCCGGGCCAGGAGGATGAAGCTATGAAAACAACATTCCCTGGCAGCCATCACATTTATTTTCCCCCAAGCAAAACAAGATCCTCTGTGCTTGAAAAGAAAGGGAAGAGCAACCAGCGAGCAGGGGGATGGAAAGGATGAAACAGGAATTTTCCCCTCCTGGGGTACATGCTCGGCCCTAATAACTTGTGAATGATGCAGCTCTACAGACATTCCCCGATAACTACAGGGGACTAGTTGTGTACAAAGGCACTGACCCTTCTCTCTCAGGATTCTGAGGCCCTTTGGAAAGTGTTCCATCAGACAGCACCTCTTGAACACAGCTGGCTGGAGGTACCCAGGACCCACATCTGGGGTGCCTGAGCTTAAGCACAACAGGAATGGGTGCCCAGGACATCCCGCAGCAGCTGCCAGCACAGATGGGGACACAGAGCCATAAACAAACCTTCCCAGGGGGACACAGAAATAATCCCACGTCCAACATCCCGGCTTCCCAAACAACAACCGCCTGGGAGCCCGGCTCTGTGGGAAAGTCTCGTCTGGCTTTTCCTGGTGTTATAAATAGAACCGTGGCTGCCGCAGGGCTGAGGACATGGGGGAAGGGGGAAAAGGCCGTTTCACGGGCTCCATTTGAACTCGGTCTCTGGCTGACATCCAGCTTTCTGCACAACAGCTGGGCATGGCCAGCACTAGGAAACGGGAAGCCCCAGCCAAGGGCTGCCTGTCAGATCCCAGAGCCTACCCTGTGGTGCGTATCCCAGAGCCCACCAGGGCTGTGTCACTAGGGACCAGGTCTGAGAGCTGTGTGTCACCCACCCTAGTGGGTGGATGGTGAGAGAGAGAAGGATGAGGAGGTGTGAGATGTCCCCAGTTCTGGCAGGGCTCATGTTGAGGGGGTCTCAGCAGCTGCTCTGTTTATGATCAACCCCATGGGCACACAGGCAGCCTCAGCTCTGCAGGATGAAACCCCAAAGGCCACCCCCAGGCTGCTGACTCTCCCAGATCCTTGCCCTTGTCCGGGGAGTTGCTGCTGCCTTTCTGTTAGGGAAAACTGTCCCAGGAATCTCAAAGTCCTATGAGCCCACTCCCAGAACCAGAGCCACAGCCAATGGGGCTGGAAGAGACCTCTTAAGCCCATCAGGTCCAGCCTTGGACCCAGTACCACCAGGTCACCACTAAACCAGGTCCCTCAGCACTAGATTGTGCTAGTCCCTCCAGACATGGAGAGTGCCCCACTGTCTGGGAAGCCTGGGCCCATGTCCCAACAACCCTTTTGGGAAGAAATCCTTCCTCCTGACCAACCCAAGCATCCCTGAGTGCAGCATGTGGCACCACAGCCTCTAGTCCTATTGCTTGTTCCTTGGGAGAAGACACCAACCTTGTCTCTTCCACACTCTGGCTCCTTCTCCTGGGAGGCAGGGGCCTGCACTATCCCATTAACCAACAGCACCAGGCTGTGAGAGGTCTTACACCAGAGCCACCGACTCCTTGCAGGGTGGCACCAACAGTGCCCAGCGCTGCCTTAAACCCTCCCAGCAGGCTCTAGCCAAGGGCGCCCTCGCTGCAGGGGGCGCTGAGGGCTGCAGGAAGCGGGGAAGGGGCAGCCGACTTTGAGGAGCAGTTCGGGGGGGTCTCGCTGGACACCAGGAGGGTCCGGAGAGCCCTTCTCGCACCCTCCAACACCCCAAGGCCCCGAAGCTAGACGGCCCCGGCCTCTTCCCCTAGGGGACCGGCGACAAACAGCTCCCGGTGGGGTGAACGCGGCCCACGGCCAACATGGCGGCTGCCGGGAAAGGGGGTGGAGGGGCAGGGGGATGCTGCTGTGCGTGTGTGTGAGCGCGCACGTCGGCGCTGCGTGGTGACGTCACTCGTGATCGCGCCTGCG
>VZRI01011600.1:147387-202837 GCA_013397515.1 Upupa epops | reverse complement strand
TGGCCTGGGAGGGGGGGGTGCAGCCCTGAACCCGCTAAGAAATAGCGAACCCAGTGACCATCCTGATGAACCTGTCAGAAGGTCGAGGAGGGGCAGCTCTACCCCCTCGTCATCCATTCCTGGTCTCCCCTGTCACCCGAAGAGAGCCCGAATGTCTCTCTCCCCGACGGGGCGGGCGAACCCCCTCGTGTTTTGCTCCCAGGGCTGTCGAGAAGCCAGATCTCCAGCCGGCGAGCCCCAGCCTTCGCGGGGGTTGTTTTCCTTGGGCCCAGGGACTTGTGCGGGGCCTCACCACTGCTGCCGGCCTGCACGAACCCCGAGCTGTTGGGCTGGCTGTGGTGGCCATGGGCTGGACGTGATGGCCATGGGCTGGACACGGTGGGCAGGGACTGAATGTTGTGTCCAGGGTCTGGATGCGGTGTCCAGGAGCTGGATGAGGCGCTGGCCAGGAGGTGCCACCAGGTCACCTCCTGCTCTTCCCGGGCCAGGACATGGGGCGGAGATGGCTGGAAGCTCAGTGAGGTAGAACCAGCCCTAGTGGCCCCAAAATGCCACCTTCCAGCTCCCACCGTCTGGGGACTCTTGTGGTGAAGGACCCTCTGAACCAGCAGCCGGCAGGGTAGATCACGGTGGGAAGGAGTCACAGTCCCCCTTCTCCACTTTACGGAGGCCTCGGGGTGCAGCAACTGTACCCCAGCAGGAGGAATCATAACCTGGCAGGGCTGAGCACCGCCAGGGCTCCGGTGTTTGGCTTCCTGCGTGTGCCAGAGGGAGCAGAACTGGGAAGCACCAGGAGCTGCTTCGCATGGACGCTGTGCCCTGGCTCTTTATGTTTTCCCTTCGCTTCTTTCTATTTTCCCACAACTCCAGTTCATTATCCAGCCTTGGCCTGGCAAGTTGGCCCGAGCTATCAATAGCACATTGTTGGCTTCGCCTTCCCTCCTCCCTCACCCCCTCGGCCGACAACAGCTTTCTGGGGGTGGGGAGCAGCTCAACAAAGTGCTTCGTCATCCCTCTGCACAACCATTGCTGCCCAGCACACAGTGGCCCATTGATGCGCCGGGACTCAGTGTGTGTGAGAGTGTGAGTCCCGCAGGGCTTTCCCCAGTGCCCCTCGAGAGCCGGTGGCTGGCCAGGCATGGGAACGAGCTCTCCCGGAGCAGGAAGTGTGTGCGGGTGAATATTGGTGTTTTCCTGTCGGAAGGCTGTGTGGAATTTGCCGAGTCCTTCACATCGTGAGTACCTGAGGTCTGGCTGCAGACCCGCACTGCCAGTAGTGCCGTTCAGAGATTGCTCTTTGGTTCCTTAACCGCGTTCCCCTCGCATCCTGCAATAGTGTAAGGTTTAGGACTTTAGGTCACTGGTTCCCTCACAGAGTCCATCGGGGTCGCGTCGTTCCTCCCTCCGTGAGCTCACTGAACTCATGCCTCCGTTTCGCTTTGGCCCTCTTTATGCAGCTCTGCGCTAGCACGACCCATAACAGGAGTGCTGGGGAGCAACTGGTTTTCCTGTGTCGCCTGTTGGAGGGATTCCGCCGCTGCTGTGCTCTGCCCTGGCAGAGATGTTATGTGGTTGAGAAAGGGAGCAGAGCTCCAGAAGTAAAATAATTGGATTGCACGAGCTTCCTGAAAGCCAGAGCAGAGCTTAAAAACCGAGCTTCATGTGGTCCTTGCTGGCCATCCTGTGCGGGATGCCCACACCAAGGGGGACTTTGATTTCTGGTTCTCACAAGTAGCTCTGTGGGGTGAGATAGTAATCTGTAGGATGTGTGTGTGTGACAGTGTCACTTGCATGTGAAAGTGCCAGCTTGGGTGTCTGCACAGTGTGTCGGAACTCTGCAGGACCAGCCCTTTAGGATGAGTCCTTTTGCTCCTCCTCCCCATTTTGAGAAGGTGAAACTTAAACCTTCTCCTCTTCCTCCTGCTGGGTCCCTGTTGCTCTATTTGTAGATCTCTGCCCGTATCAAACCAGAGCTCATCTGGTCATGCGTTCCCAACCATCTGCTGCTGGCTGCCTTCCAGGCCTTCCCTGCATAGCGGGAGGTTGCTCAGTGTTCTCCGGGTTCTGGGCTGCAGAGCCCCCTCCTTCCTCTATTTCCAACAAAATGGGGCCAGCCAGGGCTTCCAGCCCTTCCAGCCTCCACATCCAGAGCTCTGATTGCTGCTCCTGGTGCTGTGGGGGAGTGGTATGGGCTCTGAGCTTTGGAGGAACCACAAGAACATGTAACCTACTGTTGTCTCTCTTTTCTCTTGCAGTAGTATTTTACCTTTGAGTAACTGTCCCCAGCTGCAGTGCTGCAGGCACATCGTTCCAGGGCCTCTGTGGTGCTCCTGATGCCCCTCACCCACTGTCAAAGATCCCCGGTGGGCGAGGGGGTAGCAGGGATCCTTCTTTTTCAGCTCTGATATATAAGGTGAGAAAAACATGACGTCTAAATATCGATTGGGGCCTGTGTTCTGACCCTGCTCACTTCCTTCCACAGCGCAGCAGGAGTGACTGAGTAGCACCGTGGATAGCTGGGAGATGAAACAGCAGTGGGCAGGAGAACAGTTGGGTTTTCAGTGACTCCCTTGGCTCTCCCCGTTAAACATCACCCATCACCCAGTGAGAAACAAGAACTTCCCTCAAAGTCTTGCAGCACATAACTGGCCAGAGGCCCATTTCAGCTCTGGTATGTGGGGCCAGCGCCCTGCCCTGGCAACATCCCACGAGACAAGGAGGTGGCAAGGTGAAAGGCAGAGAGGGGATGGCCAGGAAGCTCCTTCCTGCATGTAATCAGTTCCCTGCGAGTGAGAGTGTGAGGAGAAATGCACTGTCCGGAACGTCCCATAGCAGCAGTGTGGGATATATTGCCCAGTAGGTCAAGGACGAGCCTGGGATGGGGGTTACTGGGACTCCCAGCATTACCTTGAAAGGCAGCTAGACCCCAAAGCTGAAAATACCCTTTATGCAGCTGGATCGCAGTAGTAGAGCAGACCTTTCTGCAGCAGTGAAGCCCTGGAGTCAACACTGAGTTTGTGTGAAGAGACTTAGCACTCAGCCCTTGGGCATGGGCACTTCACTCCTGCTGGAAGCGCAGCAGCGGGTCGTGGCCTGGCTGGCAGCCCTGGCATGAGGTTACAGGTGCAGCACACACCAGCGCTCGGCTGCTTCCGCAGACTCCTCCAGTCGCTTGGCCGTGGTCAATCACCACATCCTTCCTCCTCGTGCTGCCAGGGCGCTCCCCAGCCTTCCTGGGATGTCTGAGGAGAGTGGCCAGGTTGGAAAATACTGTGCTTGATGAGTTGTGACCAAGGGCAGGCTGAGCCCTGTGGCTTGGCTGCACTGTGGTGGAGCCAAGGGCTGCAGGGCCTGTGCTCTGGGCTTTGGGTGCCAGAGAGAGTCTCTTGGTGAGTTTTTTGACCGCCATGGTACAGCCAGGTTGGGGTTTTATGGAGGTGAACTAAACCCAGCCAGATCTTGTGTTGTGTAAATGAGAAGGATTTTGCTTTGAGCAGCTTCCAGAAAACTCTGGGCTGCTGTTTTGCAGGAGCAGCTTCTCTCGCGGCATCTGGCTGCCTCTGCTTTGAAGCCTAAAACTAAAACATCGCGCCCTGCAATGGTAATTCCCACTAAACCGGGGGAACTGGTTCTTCTCATCCCCACCACCACTACAGGGCTTTTAAGAGGGGGATAGTCTCACATCCCCTCCGTTCTGTGGGTGTTTAAATGCTCCTCTGCAGCACTGCTGGCTCCACAGTGGCTGCATCAGCCGCCATTTGGCTTCACTCGGGCAGCCCTCGGTCAGTTGCACTTGGCTGAGGACGGCAGGCAACGGCAACCACGCAGACGACTCTGAGGCTGGATGAATAAACTTATTTCCTTCAGGATATTTATTCTTGGGCTCTTTTCAGCTGAGCTTTGTGGGCTTCAGACAAACGGCAGCTTCCTCCGCTCTGGTGAGCGAAGCCAGGCGGTTGGTTCCAAGCTTGCATGTGGTGTGAGGCAGGCTCACTCGGCAGCTCCTTCCTTGCCTCCATAGTCAAAGCAAGAGGGATGGATTTAAATTTACGTTGTGATTGGAATGAAAGCACTGGAGGGAGCTGGAGAGGTTCTCAGGGATGTTTTTGCTGAACCACTTCCAGCGTTGCTCAGACCTTCATAGCTTAGGCACCTCCAGGATAAGATCTGCTTGGAAATCAGTGGTGCTGGAGAGACCTTCCACCTTCTTCGTGGACACTGCTGGCTTCTGTTGGGCCTAGAAGTCCTGCCTGGCTTCTAAAAGCTGCCTCACCGCAGATCCCAGCTGGGCTGAGCTGAGCTGAGTTGAGTTGAGAAAGTCGCTCGCCTGATGAAGTAAAATAGCTCCCACTCACCTGCTGATGGTGTTGAGGAGAGTGGCTCTCCCAGGTGCTCCCATGGCTCAGGCAGACCCGACTCCTTGCTCATTCTCCTGGTCTTCAGAGCTGTACAGGAAACTCGGTTAAAGCAAGGGCATCAGGAGCCTGTTGGAGCAGTTAGGTTTCCACTGCAGCTGCCAGCATTGGCTCAGAAAGCCGATGGATTTCTTTGTCCTTTGCTGTGAAGTGTGTGAATCATTACAGGGCCAGCTGACCGTCTGCAGGAACCTGCAAGGGATGGGGTTTCCACCACCAAATGGTTTTCTAGGAAGTGCTGAGCTGAGCATGAGGATGCCTGCACACGTGGCCCATGTAGAGCCCCACTGGAGAAGAGAGGTGTGGGCAGTCTCTGGAAAAGACCTCGTCACAGCCTTCAGATCCAGGCAGCTTCTTGTTACCAGCAAAAGAACCCATTTGCTGCAGCAGCTGGATGTAAAACCTGGGAAGGCAGTTTGTGGTCGCCCCTAAACAAAAAGAGCCGTGTTGGGGCTAGGGGACACAAGGGCTGTGGCAGCAGATGCTCCTGCAGCTCATTTGTTCAAGTCCTGCTCTTTGAAGGGCTCCTGAGCTGCATGCAGAGCCACGGCCATGGGCTCTCAGGGATGTCCTCTGCGGTCCGAGCATAGCAGAGCCAGGCTGAGGCACTGCATGAGCATCACAGTCTCAGTGAACCCATAAGAGCACTGAGTGTTCTTTATGTAGCAGAGCTAGCCCAAATAGTTGTTTCCTAACCCCAAAGCAAGTTTCCTGAGTTCTCCTCCCTCCCCTGCGCAGGATGAGAAGATCACTGTTAACCAGGATGTCCCAGTGCACGAAGGGAAGCCTCATGTTGTCCACTTCCAGTACAAGGTCACAGAGGTGAGGACGTCCTGCTGGGATGCAGTGCTCTCTGACCAGAGCCTCTTCGTGGAAATCCCCGATGGGTTATTAGCCGACGGAAGCAAAGAAGGGTGAGTTTAGGCTCCTCTGGCTGCAGGGGGAGCAGGGCTTTGCTCACGGGGTGGGGGGGTGGGATGGAGCTAGGGTGACCTGGAGCTGGTGTCTCTGAGATTCAGGAACTGTCCTCCACAGAGGCTTTTTTCCCTGGTGATCACTGCTAGTGGGCTGCTGCTTCCTGAGTGCTGTGCCGAACAAGCAGAGCGCCTGCACGCTCTTGCCTTGGGAAACCTGCAGCCTTTCTCCCATTTTTGTTCTCTTCTTCCTGCCGGCCGCTCGGCAAGCCTGGCCTGGCAGGCGACTTCCTCTCTTTCAAGGGGGAAAAACCACCTCCGTTGTATTGATGTGCTCCTTCTCATCCTCCTGCCCTTGGAGCCCTGCCACGCAGGCGCTGCGCCGGGCCAGCAGCTCTGCTTGTTCTCTGCTGGCAGGATGTGCTGGTGTTTAGTCCAGACAGCTCTGCTCTGGGAAGTTTGTGTAAATGCAGCGGCTTCCTGCCAAGCGCTTTGCCAGTGGTCTCTGCTGGTGGGTGTGACCGCAGCCTTGTGGCTGTGCTGCATTCCTGCAAAGCCCTCGGAAGCTCTCCTGACCTTCTGTGTGGTCTTCGTCCCTAAAGGCCTGAGTGCCACAAGCTCATTTCCTGTGCAAAGGGCCATGGAGTGGTTGGACGGTGGCTGCAGATGAGCCAGCATGAGCACAGGTGGCCCAGAAGTCCAGTGACATTCAGGCTTGTGTCAGCACCAGTGTGGCCAGCAGCAGCAGGGCAGGAATCATCCACCTGTACTCACTGGGTGCTGCTGAGGCCCTGCTGTGAATCGTGGGATCTGGGCCCCTCTCTCACAGCCAGAAGGATACGGAGGGGCTGGAGCGGGTCCAGAGAAGGGCAGTGGAGCTAAGGGGCTGGAGCACAAGACAAGACCCTTGACAAGCCCTTGAGGTTGTCCCTGAAGAACAATTTCTGTTCCACAAGGGTTCCCCAGGCCTGGCCAAGGCTGCCCAGGGCAGGCGGGGGTAGTTCCCGTGTCTGGTGGGGCTGCAAAGCCCTGGAGATGTGTGGTGAGGTACAGGGATTAGTGGAGACCTGGCTGTGCTGCAGCACATGGGCTTAAAAGGTTTTTTAGACGGCTTTTCTACCCTAAAGGAGTTCCGGTTCCAAGAAAACCCCTCACCAGGCACTGCAGGAGGTGCCACTGTCTCACAGATAAATGATGATGTAACTCAGCCAGCCCGTAAATCTCCTGAGCTCCAAGTGTCCTGACAGCAGCTGCCGCTCAGGGTGTCTGTGTGTCCTGTCAGCAGCAGTTAGAGCCCAGCCTCCTCAGAGTATTTTTAGCTTGGTAAAGCGGCCTAGTTGAGGCTGTAATTAAAATAGTTTATTAGCACATTAACCAAACCCTTGTCAATCTCATCTCCCCCCTGCACTTCACCTCCGCTGCCTGCTCTTTAATTGGATGTCGATTGAAGCCGCTTTAGCAGCGCAAATGGCTGTGAAGCTGGCAGTGGCAGCTCCATGTGAGAGGAAATGGCCTCAGGTTGCCTCAGAGCAGGGTGAGGTTGGCCCCGAGGAACAATTTTTGCCCCACAAGGGTGGCCCAGGCTGCCCAGGACAGGAGGGTGTCCCCATCCCTAGAGGGGTTGCAGAGCCATGCTGGTGTGGGGTGAGGGACAGGGGTTAGCAGGGCCCTGGCACTGGTGGGGGAGTGGTTGGACTCGAGGAGCTTAAAGGGCTTTTCCAGCCCAGATGGTTTGGAAGGCTCCTGCAGGACAGCTGGGTGACTGGGGCCAAGTGACTGGGGCTGTGTGGGCAGGAAACCTGTTGTTGGGGCCCCCATTGTTTGCTGGAAGGTGCTGTAAACAATCCCCCTGAAAAGCATCCAAGCAGTTGATAATACTGATACTGAGGGGCTCCCTCCGGACAGAACATCTGGTAGCTGACCTCCTTCTGTCCTCCTCCTCCTCCTCCTCCTCCTGGGCAGGTTATCAGCACTGCTGGAGTTCGCGGAAGAGAAAATGAAAGTCAACTACATCTTCATTTGCTTCAGAAAAAGCAGAGAAGATCGAGGTGAGAGCTCAGCTGTGACCCCCCCCTCCCCTCTGAAATGGCTGCAGAGCTCTGGGCCTGCCTTCAGGGCTCCCTGACACTCGCCGTGGTGGCTGGTGTTGCATGATCCTCACCATCCTGGCCAGCTTGGCATTTGCTCCTCAAATAATTTCTTACGGAGGAAAAGAGCTCTCGCTTGAGGCCAAGGGAAAGGGAGTGCCCAGGGTTCTGCTGTTCTGCACTGCTTCCCAATTACCTCCAGTATTTCCCTTGTCCCAGAACTGCTTCCCATTTCCCCTTCCCTAAGGAGCAAAGGTCTCTGGCAGCAGGACTTGAAGGGGACGCCAGGGAGAAGTTCCAGGGGGCAGTGAACGCTCAGCACTTGTTGGCCTTGTGTCCAACAGCTTTTTAAAGCTCTCCCCACACTTCTGCCCTTCCCAGCCCTACAGGCAGTCCTGCCCCTGCCTGTAGCTGCTCCGGTCCTACATGGGCTACCTCAGAAGCTAAAGACAGAGGCCCTGGGTGGGTGATTACACCCACAAGTTGCAGGGGATTTGTGGCCACTCAACATCTCCCGGGACGCCAGCTGCTGGCCACGGCAGGAGTTACCCCAACCTTAGCTCTCATGTTACTCCGTGGCCTCACAGGAGGTGCAGCAGCGGTGATCTGCTCCACCCAGGGGGCTTCTGTGGACCCCAGGGACACAGTTGCTGCAGTGTCAAGGCCAGTGCACCCAACCAGTGTGTCCATCTGAGGTAAGGGCCAGGGAGCTTCTGAGCTCTGTGTGGACACCGTTGCCCACGGTGGCTTTCCGGGGGGGGTGGTGCTGAGCTGTCTCTCGATCCTTCTTGCAAGACCCTGAACAAGCAGGGTGCAGTGCGCTGCTGCCTGGGCTGCCTCAGGTCGGGTGTGAGGCGCAGCAATACAGAATAAACCCAGCAAGGTGCTGCGGGATGGCCCTGCACACCCTGGGAAGGGCGGTCTGCACAGCTGGGTGACCAGCCGCTGCCGTTCACCAAGGGGGCTTGGCTGTTTGTGGCTTCTCGGGCGACGCAGGCAAAGAGGAGGATTCCTGGGGGTAACAGGATTTCCTTCTCTTCGGTAGCTCCTCTCCTCAAGACATTCAGCTTCTTGGGCTTTGAAATCGTGAGACCTGGCCACCCCTTGGTGCCATCACGGCAGGATGTGATGTTCATGGTGTACCCCCTGGACCAGAACTCTTCCTCTGATGAAGAATAGTTGCAGCAGGGGACTCCAGCACCACCCGAAAACGCTGTGGAGAGAGGGTCCCATCTCCTTTCCTGCAGAAAGGGAAATCGAGCTTCTGTTGGACCGAAACTGCATTTCTCATTGTTAGATTGGCCTGTGCCCCCCCAGAGTTGATGATCTCATTGCAGTGCGTTGCCTAGAGAACTCTGTACACATGTAACCACCAAGCAGTGACCGGAGGGTGGATCCAGGCTGCCCTAGGAGCTCCCAGCGCGCAGCTGTGCAGGGTGTTTGCGTAGGGGAGCTCCTTGACATCTCCAAACCTGTGCTGATCCTTTCCCTGACCCCCATGCTCAGCCCATGCAGCACCTTCTCGCTCCAGACTCGTGCAGCAGCATGTTCTGGGGGGGGAGCAAGGTGCTCTCCAGTTTAACTGTTAACACTATAGAGCCCCCCAGCCCCCCTTCTCTGCTTTGGGGTGACCGATGCTCTTTTAACCGGTCTAACTCTGTTGTTTTTGGAAACTCCTGACTCTCCCAGCTTCTGTTTTACGCAGTCTTAACCCTGCTCCGTGTTCCCCACCGTACTGTCATGGCGTTCAATAAAAGGGGCATTCAGACAAGCTTCGCGCCACCGAGGCTGCTTCTTGGAGCCTCGGGTGGGATCCTAGTGAGCTACCGTGTGGGCACAGGGGCTGGTGGGTTCTGGCAGCTCTGCGAGTGACAGGTCCTTACCCTGCTAGCAGTGGGATGGTTGCGATGGTCCAAAACAGCCCAGCTCAGGACTTTCTCCTTCATCCAAGGCCCTTCCAAAGACACAGTCTCGAGTCCTGAGCCAGTGGCAACTGCCAAAGCAGAGGTGGGTAACATGTGTGGACGGCGGCTCCACTCGCAGCTCTCCTGCTCACTGGGGCCTTTCCTGGAATGGTGGTTGCGCTTTTGCCTCTGGCTGTGCTGGGGCCACAGTAGTAGGGGGTTTCCATGAGCTGAGCCCCCTCTCTGGCCAGGAACGTGTGGTGTGCTTTGCTGCTGTCTTGCCCCGCTGAGGAGGATCATGTTCCAGGCTGTAGCCGAGCCATTCATTGCATTTTCTGTGCAGGGGAGAGGTGGGTGCTGGGATACAACTTTGTGTGAATAAATCAGCTTCAAGTTTGTGTCTCTTTCTGTTCCTCTCCAATGAACAACGGCAGCAGCTGGTGCCTCTGCGCCCTCCTCAGCAGGGTGTTAAACCCCAGGTCTGGTTTGACTCGCTGGCTGCAGTGAGGGGGAATCTGCTCCAGCTCTTACGGGGCTGCACCCAGCAGCAGAGACCAGGCACCTGCTCCTGGCTGTGCTGGTGCCTGCTTCTAGTTCTGGAGCTCCACAGGACAGGTGCTGCTCCTGGAGCTGCCCCGTGGAGCTCCTCTACTGGCATCTTCCCGAAGCAAGGGGGTGTGAACTGCTTCACGGGTGAAACGCAGTGGGTGTGGGGCTGAGCCGTGGCAGAATGAGGCCGAGTTGGAGCACCTCGAAGTGACCTGGCAGGCAGGCAGGGTGTGTGCGTGGCTGTAGTCACCGAGTGGCTGCAGAAACTCCCTCCTGGTAAAAAATCTAACAGCTGTTTCTGATGTCTCTGCTTCCGCCTGTTGTCCCCATCACCTTGTGACAAAGCTAGGGCAGGTAAGTCCCTCCCTGGGCTCACCAGTCCCCAGCTGCTTCCAAAAGCCTGGTTGTAGCCCTCGGTGCCCTGGTGTGGCCGACGGGGTGATGTTATAGCATGGGCTGGGCGAGCTCTGAGGACTGTTCCAGCATCAATGAGTCTGTGAAAAGAGGAGTCCCTGGGCTGACAGGCTGTGGGGCTGCTGTCCCAGACCAGCGCTCAGTGGCCTCTAACTGGGGCAGTTGAGCCCCAAATCACCTGAGCTTGGCTGCAGCATCCCCAGGTGGGGCTGAGCGCTTGCTGGCAGAGCAGAGGGGCCAGCTCCAGGACCCTCTGCCCCAATGGGCCACCCCCACTGCAGCCCTGCTGGCCACAGACTGACGCTCTGGGGAGCTCAGAGATGGGAAATCCACCTCTCCCTCCACCCTAAAAACCATCCATGGATTTCTGGGGGAAGCAAAGGAGCAGCATTTGTGGGGGGCAGCGAGCTGGGAAGAAGAATGGACCCTCACAGGTTTGTGATTGTCTCTTAAAAAGATTTATTGTCTCTCCATGCCCCAATGTACAACGGCAGGGAGAGGACGCTGTATATATATATTTATATTTATATATAAACCCAGCACTGGCAGCAATGTACACTTGTACACTTTACAGAGGGCAGCATCAGGAAGACTGAAATGAAACCCAACACAGCAACGCCAACGGGAACAAGAGCTGGAAACACCAACAGGCTGAACGCCCCGGGGCTGGGGGCACAGGGGTGCCAGGCTCCCCGCCCTGGGCTACAAGTGACCAGGAAAACCGTCAAACCTCAAACCTATTCCACAGAAACCGTTGGTTAACACCTAAAGGGAGACTCAACCGGGACCCGACTGGGAAGGTGGGCAGCAGCCCCCCCCATATCCTTTCAACAGCCAGCAAAACCCATGGCTCCCCCACCCCAAAACCCACTCCCGGGGCCCCAGATCTGAAGGGCTCTGTTCCTTCTGCCCAAACCCCGTCCTGAGGGCTGTAATGGGTGCAGGGTGGGTCAAACTGCCGCTGGCACTGCCTGCCCTGTCCCCGGGAGGGTGCTGGCCCACGTGGCCCCCCGTCTCCTTGCAACGACAAAGATGAGCAGGAATTCAGAACATAACGAGCCTAATGACAACAGGACGCTGCCAGCACCCAGAGCGGGCCCAAGCCCAACGAGTGCCTCCTTTCCAACTGGGTAAACTGGGGTGGAGGGCAGGGGGAGAGAAACGGGGAAAGAAAACAAAACCCAAAACAACATCTTTCAAACAATTGCTTTTTACAGTATGTACAGAGCCCGGCGGGCAGAGCATCCCCGTACAGCGGCCCCTGGGGCCGGGTGCGACACGGACACACGCACAGAACCGAGACCGCAGGGGCTCCCCGGCTGGGCAGCGGGGAGGAGGCCGGGCAGGCCTGGCTCGGGGTGGGGGAGCCGAGGTAGAGCCGCGCTAGGGCTGGGGGGCAGAGGACCAGAAAGCCCCTGTCCTGGGGCGCGTGGAGCCACTCCCTGCGGAGCTGAGGCTGGAGTGAGCCCATGTGGGCTTGTTCCTTGCCAGGCTCTGCCCGTGGGCACAGCAACACCAAGGGGAGCCACGGCCCTGTAGCACCCCTGGCCCCAGCATTTGGGGAGCACCTGCTAGGGAGGGAGAGGGCATGGGAAAGGCCAGAAGGGGCATGGTCTGTGGAGCCCCAGCTCAGAAACCAACTCGGTAGCCACCAGGTTCAGGTGGGGCCGGGCCGTGCAAGGCACTGGGGAGGGTCCCTGGCAGCCGGCTGGGTGGTGGGCACAGCCCCCAGCTCTGTGCCCGGCTGTCCCGACACCCTGCAGTGGGGGGGCGGGGGCAGAAGCCACTTCATGGAGCCAAGAGCAGCCTCCTGCTCCCTCCAACCCACGCTCAGGCAGCTCCTGCTCACACAGACGGTACAGTGCTGTGGGGGGATGGGGACACGTGGCACATCCCCTGCACCCCGCAGCAGCCCCTGGCCAGGCCAACACCCCCATCCAATAGCCCCAAGGCTCCACATGAGCCAGCCCTTCCTTTCCTGAGACCATGGTTCACGGCAGGATCAGCCCCCAGTCCCGGGGCGCTCGGCCCCATCACGGAGCTGCAGCTGGCGGTGACGTCCCAAATCCATGGAGAAGCCTCAGTGCTTCTGTTTCCTCTTCATCTGCACCAGGCGGGCAAGCGGAGCTGCCTCCGTCCCAGCGCCGGTGCCCAGTAGAATAAATATTCCCACAGGTACCAGCTCGCCCGCGCGCCCGGGGGCAGGGTGTCGGGGTAGGGGGGGGTCAGTGTGTCCGGCGGGGCAGAGGGAGGACAGTCTACCTCGATGGTGGCAGGAACGTCAAGCAGAACAATTAACACCATTCAACTGATGTCTAACGGAGTCTCGGCGCGTCCCCATGTGAGCCAGTCACATGTCTCTTGGAGCCCAGGCGTCCCGCACATCACCTCCTGCCACAAGCCAAGGGCAAGTCAGCAAACCCCAAACCGCTGCAGGGCCACCGTGGCCCCAGCCCAGTAGCCAGCAGATGCAGCAGGAGGAGAGTCTTACCGTTCTCACCTCCGGGGAGGGGGGTAAAGGGAGGGAGCTGAGCCCTGCTGGCTGGCAACGATGGCTGTGGAGGAGAGACCTGTGGGGGAAGAAGCGGCGTCAGCAGTGCCAGCAGGGGCACCGGGCCAAGCCAGGGGGAGCTGGGGAGCACTGGCCAACAGGAGCGCCCCTGAGCCGAGGGTGGGCTCTTACCTGTTGCATAGGGCAGGTTGTACTGCGCCGGCAGCAGCGAGTACCCGAGGTGGTGGTGGTGGTGGTGTGTGGAGAGCAGGCGCTGCGAGGGTGAGGTGCGGGGCCGTTCAGCACTCCTCTCCCCACTGCTGGCTCCCCCAACGCTGCTGCAGCTCCCCCCACCCCCCACCACCCCGCAGCCAGCACGGTCCCGCTCCTGAGACGTCTTCTCACTTATCTAGAGAGGAGAAAACAGAGGGATGCAGACTGGCTACCCCCAGGTAGGGTGATGTTCCCCACCCAGGCTCCCCTGGGTGGGATGGGATGGCCAGTGACCAGCCCAGCACTGGTGGGGAGGATGCAGGTCCTGTCTGAGGGCAGCTCAAAGCTTGTGACTTTGCACTGCTGTGGGACAGAGCCAGGCCTCATGCCCACACCTGGCAGCTCTAAGGCTGAAGGCAGTGGTCACCCAATGCTTCTCTAGGCCAGCCTTGCCCACACCTTCGTCGTGTGGGATTGCTCAGTGGCCCTGGGTCTCCTGCAGCAGCAAGAAAACCTGACAGCGTGCTGGGCAGTTCTGGGCTGGTTCTGGGATCCAGGGCCTGTCCCAAAGCTCACACGGAGCCGGGCAAAGCCAGCGCCTCCCTGATGCTCACCGTGGGTGATTTGCTCTTGTAGTGGCTGGCGTGCTGCTGCAGGATGTCCAGGGCTTTGGACTCAGAGCCGGATTTACAGCTCACGCTGGGGCTGGCGCGGGACTTGTCGCCATCATCACTGCCAGATGCTTTGCTCCCGTATGGGGAGAAGGAGTAGCTGGAGGGAAGGTACGAGCCTGGAGGAGGGAGGGAAGAGCAGTCAGGGCACGAGGAGCCTGGGGTGACATGCTGGGAGCTCATGGCTCCATACTTGTGCCACCACATGCGAGGGTGTGTCCCACAGCCATCCCTCCCCACAGCAGCAAGGATGGTTGGGAAGTGATGTCCCCTGACAGGGCCTGGCTCTCTACCTGGGTAATTCTGCATCATGACGGTGGGCATGGCCCGGTAGCTGGGGTGGTTCGGGTCGTACGACTGGCTGTAGGAGTAGCCATGCATGTAGGGGATGTAGGACTGGTGCTGGGTGAGCGGGGAGGACACAGGGACGTGGACGCTGGGTCTGGGGTCCTTTCCCACCATGCGAGCTTCCTCGCTGGGGGTCAGCTTGCACTCGGAGCCGCCACTCTCCTTCCCATCCTCCTTGGACACGGCCTCTTTGCTCCGATTTCTTTCTTCCTTCAATTTGCGGTCCCGCTCCTCTTTCCACCGCTCATCCTCCGTCTTGATGTCCGAGTACTTTGCTGGGTACACGTAAGTCCACATGCGGGGCTCGGCTTCCTGCAAGAACCAGCCAACCATCAGAGCAGCTGCTATCCCCCAGAATCAGCCTGGAGCCCACTCCTCCTCTCCAGAGCCACCCCCCAGAACATGTCTGGAGCCCACTCTCCTTCCCCAGGCTCTCCCAGGCCCACCCTGTGGCTGGTCCCATCACAAGCAGAGAACATAATATGTCCCATATTATAATATAATGTCCCAGCACAGCCCTGCAGCAAAACCATGGTGAGGGGCTCCCTACAGGAGAGACAGCCCAGCACCAGGCTGAGTCATTACCTGTCTGTACCAGAGCACAGGGTCCACCTCTGCTTGCCGACCACACTCGGAGCCGGCCTTGGCCTCAGCGGTCTCTTTCCCAAGGTGACTGGCCTCACTCAGCTTCACTTTGAGCCCCTCGGCAACCTGGGGGCCAGAGAGCTTGGAGGAGTCTTCCAGTTTGGGGATGATGACAGATTTGGCCATGTCAGGACCCCCCTGCTCCTTGGCCTTGCTCAGCCCTGACTTGACAAGGTCGGTGAGGCTGGGGGCTTTGGTCAGTGTCGGAGGCATGGGAGGCTTTTGCTTCCACTCATCTTTCAGCGCCACCTCCCTCTCCTTCAAGCCCAGCTCGGCCTTCTTTTCCAGCCCTCGCTGCTGCTGCTGCTCCAGGCTCTGCCGCTGCTTCTGCTGCTCCTCATACTGCTGGCGGTAGGCAGGGTTGGTGCTCAGCAGGTGAGCATGGTAGCCCTGCTCGTTGTAGCCATAGGGCGGCACGTAGGCATACTGGTTGTAGTAGAGGGACTGCATGTACATGTTGGGACGCTGCTGGATGACCGAGGGCTGCTGGCTCGAGCCACCGAGCTCTGCCTTCTTCTCTTCACAGCCTTCAGTCTTCACCTTCGTCTCCGGGTTCTCCTGCTCCTCATCCTTCTTCAGCTTCAGGGCCTGCGTCTCGGCTGCTGGCTGGCCACTGGGGTTCAGTGGCCCTGGACTTGCCTGTGGGTAGCCGGGAGAATAATAGCTCTCAAAGCCTGGGTAGTAGGGAGACTCTTTGCTCTGCGGTTGAGGAGGGAAAAGAGCTTTTTTGGCGCCTTCCTTGACCAGCTGCTCTGGATCCTTCGCCTTCACGCTCTCCAGCTTGCCCTCCCCATCCTCCCCAGCATCAGAGATGTCTGAGTAGGCTGGGCTGTTGGTCTTCACCGAGCTGGCCTCTGCCCCGTTCTGGGTGACAACGTGCAGCGGGGTCATGGGTTGGGCAGGGTTGGTGTTCTCCAGCCTGCTGGCCCCACCAATGGAGGGGCTTGGCGCGTTGTCAGTGAAGCTGTAGATTTTATCTGCCTCGGCCTTGATGCTGGCCAGCCGGCTCTGGTGGGGGTCTGAGGAGCCATTGAGCAGCCCCTCGCCTTTCATGGCCAGGTCGCTGGACTCCCCCCGGAAAGGGCTCTTGCCTTCCTCTGCTCTGCAGGCCTTGCCGGGAGTCAGAGGGTTTTCCACCTCCTTGGGCTCCTTCTTCTTCTTGTCCTTCTTCTTCT
This sequence comes from Upupa epops, assembly GCA_013397515.1. Lineage (NCBI taxonomy): Eukaryota > Metazoa > Chordata > Aves > Bucerotiformes > Upupidae > Upupa > Upupa epops. The sequence continues at coordinate 187,011 of VZRI01011600.1, read as the reverse complement.
TCTCCTTGGAAGGGGTGAGGGCAGGGTTGACGGCGAAGGGCTCTCCCATCACTGTGGGCTTGGGCTGGATGGGTTTGAGCTGGGGGCTGTTGGGCATTGTCTGCACGACAGTGGTGGCGAGGCCAGTGGAGGAGCCAGGGCTGGCCGTGGTGAGGGTGGCAGTCTGGAAGGTGTAGATGGGCTGTGCAGGGATGGCGGGTGCTATGGGTCTGGCAGACTTCAAGCTTTTTGAAGGGATCTTCTCCGGCTTAGTGCCAGAGGCCTTCTTGGACTTGTCCTTCTCAACACATCGCTTCTCCAGAGAGTCAAAACCATCGTTACTGGTCTCATCAGCCACCGAGGGACCGTCCTCAGAGCCATCATTGGACAGAGCACCCGGGTCAGTGTCTCCCTCCCCACCCAGCTTCTTCTTGCAGGGAACCTTGGCGCTGAACTTGCTGGACGGGGAGGGACTGTGGGGCTCCATCAAGCGCACCTTGGGGGTGGCCGAGCGAGCCGGCGAGAGCGATCCCTTCTGCGTGACGACAGCGCCGTTGCAGCTTGCGATATCGGCATGCAGGGCGGGCTCCTCGCCGTACTCGCTGTCCACATCGGCCTCCAGCTTGCCATCATCGTCCGTGTGTGCATGGGCCTGGTGGTACTTGAGTCCGTTGATGTGCTTGTACTTCTTGTTGCAGTTTGGGTGGGGACAATCAATGAGGATGGGAGAAGGGCAGTTCCGGTCAAGTACGGCTGGCTCCACCTTGACAGCAGCTGGCGGTACAGCCGCTGAGCCCATTGAGTTTGTGCGGATGCGTTTGCTGCCCTTGGAGTCCTCTGAGCTGGAGTTCAGCTCCATGTCGGAGAGGGGTTTGCTCTTGCGCTTGGTGACAGACGAGGGGCTGGCTTTGACGTCCTCTACTGTGCTGCTGGGTGGTGTGCGGTGGTCAGATGAGTTCTGGCTGCCCCGGCGCCCTTTGCTGTTGGCTCCCGCCCGTGTCTTGCTGCTGTTGCTGGTCCCTTTGCTGTCGGAGGCGGCAGCTGCCTCACTGACGGGGGTGTTGCTGTTGGGTCGCATGCGCTTGCCCCGACCCCGACCATTGCGCATCTCCAGATCACTAGTGGGAGAGTCACAGAACCTGTTGAGACAAGAATAAGGAGCTTTTAATGCTGAGACAAAGAGAGAGCTGTACTGCTGGGACCCCTTTTTCTCTTCACTGTCAATCCCGCAGGCTCATCCCCCCACGGATCAGTAAAGGGGAACCAGAGATCCACTGGCAACTGCTTGAGCATCTCCATTTTCCAGGATAAGAGCAGCTTCGTTAGGCAGGGAGGAGATTTTGAACCCCTAGGGGACAGGGCAGGGAGCCAGGGGTCCCTGGGGGCCACACACAGGCGCACACTTACCGGGGAGGCGCCCAGTCATGCTGAGTGCAGTCGAGCAGTGTCCCCACGTACGTCTTGTTCCTCCAGGTGACGTTGACCACCAGCATACCTGCAAGGAGAGGGGGAAGGGGTCAGGCTGTGGATCCCCCATCTCATGGGAGTGTGGGCTGGGAACTGCCCAGGGTTGGTGCAGACAGCCCTCCAGCAGGCTGTGACCCTGGTAGTGGCCAGGAACCCCGTGGCACAGGCAGCTGTGGCCACTAGATGGCAAACTGAGCCCAGGCTCTGCACCGACCACCGCGGCAGCAGTACCCGACCTTGGGGGAACAACCCTGGTCACCACCACTTTGCTCTGCTCCCACAGCCCCAGGGACACCCCCCAACCCCCCGACTCTGCCTGGAAAACCACCGTGGGGCTACAACACCTCCCATAACAGAGCAGTAGGCTCTGGAAAACTGCTGATTTGGGCTTTTTCATGCCCATGCTGAGCAGACAGACCCTCATCTCCTGCCCTTGGAGGTGGCTTTTGTAGCAGGGCTGAGCACTGTAGACACTCCCTTATGCTGAGCACATCCATGTGAGCTAGGCAGAACTGAGAAGACTGGAAGCACGTTTGCGGGGTTGATGAGTGTGCTGTGATCTCCAGCAGTGCAGCCCAGGGAGCTGGGTAGAGCCACAGGAGCTAGGAGCAGCTGTGCCTGGAGCTGGCTGAGAACTCTCAGCCCATCTGCCCCACAGTGCCATGCCAGTAGCCAGCTGTGGGGACAGAATGTGGAGCCCAGGTCCTACACTTGGGTCTCCTCTGGGAAGATAAATGAAATGTAGGTCTTCTCTTTCTCTTCCTCCTCCTGGAAAACACCGGGTGCTCTGGAGGGAGCAGCTCGTGGGAAGACACGGGGCCGGCACAAGGCCAAGAGCTACAACTGGCTCATCCCGGTGAGCAGGAGAGTCTGGATCCTGCCTTCGGAGGAAGGTGTTTGGGATATGCCTTAACAAGGCCACGGTACGTGATGCTGGAGGCGATGCGGCGCGGACACAAGTGGTGAAACCAACTGCTGGGAGCCCACAGCCCCACATGGGGAAGAGATCGATGGGCAAGAGGGGGGATGCTGAGCCCAGGCACTGCAAGAAGGCCACACAGCAGGTGGTCTCCGACCTCCGTTTCTCCTAATGAAGCCATTTCTGGGCAGGTAGGACACTGTTCCCCGCTTTCCTCAGGGAAGCTGCTAGCTGCACCCTAAGCCCCAGCCCAAACCCACACCCCTGGGACACCTCTGTGAGATGCTCCCAGGAACTGCAGAAGGACCAGGCACCTCCTGAAGGACCAGCAACCCTAAGAATCCCAGAATCCTAGCCACAGAGCTTGGAGGAGCAGCTCCCCGTGCCTTCTGCCGTGCAGCAGCCTATATTTAACATGCTGCAACCAATCACAACAAATCCCTTCCTAATCCCCCAACAATAACCCAGGACAATTTAAACCCCAGGGATAGAGCCTAAGCAGCTTTTTTCACCCACCGCATCCCCCCGCCCATGGTGGGATGATGAGCAGGGAAGGGTCAGGCTAAGGGTGGACACACAAGGAGGCCATGCCCTCACAGCATCTCTGGCTGGAGACAGACCTCTACCAACTTCTCCCACAGGTTCTGGTTCTTCAGTAAAGTACTGCTCCAGCATGGGCTCCTCTCCCCATGGGTCCACAGGTCCCGCCAGGGGCCTGCTCTAGCATGGGCTGTCCTCAGGGCATCCATCTCATCTTGTCTGGGGTCTTCTTTGGGCTGCAGCTGGGTCTGTGGATCATCATGTGCTGCCTTACCATGGTCTGCACTACATGCTGCAGGGCAATCTCTGCTCCAGCACCTCGAGCTCATACTCCTCCTCCTTCACTGACCATAGTGCCTTCAGGGATGTTTCTCATCTTCTCTCTTCAGCTTGGAAAAAAGGAGACTGAGGGGTGACCCCATTAATGCTGATAAATATGGAAAGGGCAGGTGTCAGGAGGATGAAGCAAGCTCTGCTCAGTGTCTTCCAATAATAGAACAAGGGGCACTGAAGTGTTGGCTGGAGCAGAGCAGGTTCCACACACAGATGAGAAGAAGCTTCTTTGTGGTGAGGGTGCTGGAGTGGACTGTCCTGGTGGGTTGTGGAGTCTCCTTCTCTGGAGACCTTTAGAACCTGCCTGTACTGTTCCTGTGTGACAGGAGCTAGGGAAATCCTGCTCTGGGAGGGGGATTTGACTGGGTGATCTTTTCAGGTCCCTTCCAATCCCTGACATTCTGGGATTCTGTGACAGCAACAGCAGGTACTGGTGGTCTCTGCTCACATTCCTCCTCTTGAGGGATGAGGGTCCAGTGTTCACTAGCCAGAAGCTCCTACCCACCAGCCACAGAGCCCCAATACACGCTCTTCCTGTTCTCCACAAAATAAACATCCAAAGGAGGTTGCAGCCAGGCTGGTGCTGGTCTCTTCTCCCAAATTCCTAATAATAGGACATGGGAAAATGGCCTAAAGTGGCATCAGGGGAGTTTCAGATTGGATCTTAGGAAGTTGTTCTTTCCTGAGAGAGTGGCTGGGCTCTGGAACAGGCTGCCCAGGGAGGTGGTAGAGTCACCGTCCCTGGAGATGTTTAAAAAACAAGTAGCTAGAGCACTTGAGGCCATGGTCTAGGGGTTAGGGAGATACTGGGATGAGGGCTGGACTTGATGATCCTGGAGCTCCTTTCCAGCCAAGATTATTCTATGATTCACCTATTGCTTCTCCTCCCTCCTCTTGTGCAGGCTTTTCCCCCTTCTTAAATAAGGTGCTCCCCAATGGCCCAAACCCTGCAGCAAGCTGCACACCTTTGGTAACGGTGATGCAGCGGCTACAAGCAAGGTCCTGACATCATCCTGCAAGAGGATGGACCATCCATGCAACTGGGGGCTGCAGCTCCCCCTTTGTGAAGCCCATCCAGAAGATGCCTCCAGGATTTTGGGTATCTTGGTGCCTCCCCAAAGCTCGTCACAGTGTGCAGAGCACAACCACAGAACAAGCCCCTAGCATCACTTGCAAGCCACTCCAAGCCTCATCCTTATGCTCCTGGGGATAGGCAGCGGGAAAACAGAAGCTGAGGCAGCTCTCGGGAAAGCACAGCAGGGCAGCTTGGAGTTCCAGAGCCTCTTTGTAAACAAGTCTTTTAATCCAGTGCTTGGCTGCTAAAGCCGGAGCCCCAGCTGGCACTACCTGGGGCAGCGAGGGCCGTGTCTTGGGCAGACGGACGCATGCCATGGTCCTGTCTGGAGCAGCTCACTGCTTGGCAGATGCTTCACAATGCTAAGTGGTGCACTGGCTCTCTTGGGGCTTCCAGCGCCGACACACCAGTGAATATTGGACGTGAAGTGGTGGTGCCAAGGTAATAAAGCTCTGCTGGTCCACACCAACACAAGCAGCTGCCATGTTGAGTGTGGTTTGCTGCCTCCCCATCCACCAGGGAGAAAGGAGGAAGGTGCGAAGCAGCAGCCTCCAACACTGGTAACCCTCAGCGGGGCCAGAGATGAGATGCCCTGTCACTGAGAGGTGCTGGCTGCTGGAGACAAGAGTGGTTGTTAAGGCTTTAGGAGACTCTGGAGGAGGATGTTGAGCCTGTAGTAGTAGCACAGCAATCTTGGAGGGGATTTACAACTGCTTGTAACTTTTGGAAGTGCCATTAGAGCAAACGAGAAATCCACAGTCATGCTCTCCAGCCCTGCTGCCTCAGGTGTAAACACTCACCTCCTCCTCCTGGCATCACGAGCACAGGGCTGAGAGGCCCCAGGTATTTTCCCAAAGGCCAAGAACTGCGGGGCACAGCAAGGCTGCCTGTTCACTAGGCCAAGCCATCAAAGGTGCACTCAGGCTTCTTCATGGCTACAGTCAAACCTCCCAAGTCTTCGCCTTCATCCTCCAGTCCTTCCCCATCCTTTTTCCAACGGCTGCATCTCTCCCTGGTCCAGCAAGGACAGGTCCACATTAGCCCAGGTTTTCTAGCAGGGAGAGAGAGTGAAGCCAGGGTGCAAAGCCTGGGACACTGTGGGGCTCCTTGGAGCTTCCCAGTTCCTCCTCTGATAGGCCAGGATTGGCCTGATAAGCCAGCTTGTCCTTCTACAGTCACTCCAGCATCATCCAGCTTTGGCTTTAGGAGCGACTCTGATTTCACAGCCCCACTCACCCAAAGGGGAGCTCTGGTTGAAGAATCACATCACCTTCTTCTAGCCAACCCGTTTTGAAGGCACCATGAGGTGACAAAGATGGTCAAGCCAGACCCCTCAGCTGCAGGTCACACGCCATCACCATGTGGCCAAGCAGTCCAGCAACAGCTGTAGCTTCGCAAGGAGCAAGGGAAGAGACATATTCCTCTTGGAGAGGGAGCTCAGATCCCTCTGGAGACCCTGGGGGCACTCTCAAGGCAAACTGGCTCATGCCTCTGAGTACGTGCCCCTAGTGGAGCTTTTTCCTATATCCTTTGGGCATGGGAAAATGCTTGCTGCACCCCTACACATTTTACCAGCTCCTGCTTTGGACAGGCAGATCCAGCACCTCCTCCAGCATTGCCCTTCACCTCCACCATTAACAAGAAGACAGGAGAGAGATGCCTGGTAGGAACAGGGATGGTTTCACCCACACTTTCTGTTTGAGGACAAGTCCCTACGACAGGAGCCAATGTGCACAGCAGACAGAATTGACCCAAGGTGAGGGCAGGGCTTGTCTTCTGCAAGGCTGCTCCTAGAAGTCATCACTCCCAATGCCGGTAACCAGGCAGCAGCCAGCACAGAAGGGTCTCTGCATGAGTTCATCAAATTATGGCAGAGTAAAAATAGCCAGGCTGAGGAAAAGGGCAGAGTGCCTGCAGGGCACGACACACACGGGGCCGTGGAAGCGAGGGGTAATGTGGGTGGACAGGCAGACGGGTCCTGGAGCTTCACAGTATGGTGAGGAGCAGGAGAAAAGGGAGGGGAAACTCAAACCCACTCCCACTTCACTGCCTCCCAACCAGAAGCTGGTGGGGGAAGGAGGCTTCTGAGCTCCTTGCCTCAAGGATGCTCTGCTCATCCCTGCTGGCATGGCCACGTGGGCTCCTTTAGCCATCATGAGCCTCTTTCTCCTGATTTCCACTCCAAACCTCCCTCCTCCAAGCTCTCATCAGCTTTGCGCTGCCCAGTGGGGGTCTCCAGCATCCACACTGCTGCTTTGTGCGTCCCTGTCCCCACCAGCCAGCACAGCTCCATGAGGAGGATCCTTGTGCCTGACTTTTAAATTCTGTTGAGTCCTTTCGCCTCCAAGCAGCAGAAAAGAATCCCACTTCAGAGCTTCTCTGTGCAGAGGAGTTTCCCACACGAAGCAGACGGTGAAGCAAAGCGGGCAAGGGTGACACTGGAGGTGCCCACCCCAAGGTAGCAAATTCTAGTCTCCTCCAGCATAGTTCCTGTACTGCTGTCTTCCCAAACCACTTCCTTCTCCCGCAGGATCCATTCCAGCAGTCACAATCTCCATGCTGGGGTGATGTTAGCACCCAGTCCTGCACCAAACACAGCTCCAAAATCAGCTTTCCAGTAGGGAGAGAGGAAAGGCAAACTGGGCCCATCCATGTATTCCCAAAGGACCAGGCAAGGAGGATCCCCCAGCAGCAGCTCATGGAATGCAGGTTCCAGCTCAGTAGTCAGGGAGGAATGTCCAACAGCTCTGTTCTCCACACACAGCAGCAATGGCAGAGCAGGAGTAGATGTTCAAGAGGAACTCATGAGATGAACCATCAGCTGGCTTCCACCACCACTGCTCCTTCACACCTTGGTGCCTCCAGGCTCAGCGCTTGTTCCCAGCCACAGATACAAGGAGATCATCCCGGGCAGAACCCTCCAGCGTCCCGTGGAGGCTGAGGCAAAGCCGGGTTCCAGCACTTGCCGTGCTCCACTGAGCCACCTATTCATCCCTGCAGTCCTTGGCAGAGCCCCAACAGCAACGGGAGCCCATCAAAGGAGCCAGGGAAGCAGAGCAAGCTGTGCGCGGATGAGACGAGCTCCAGTGGAAAGGCAAAAAGAAAGATTGGATTGGCTTGGCAAGAGAGCCCAGAGCCTCATCTCCTGCCGAGGCAATTTTGAAAGCTCCGCTGGGGTTTTTTAATCCAGCAGGAGATTTCTGCCACCTCCCAGGGTTCAAGCGTTTTTGTGCCGGACCTGCGGGTTGCCAAGCAGAAATGAAGTCAACTCCATCAAGTTCCCCGGCGGGCTGGCAGGGCCCTTCCTCTGGCACCTCCAGAACAAGCCGGCTCTTGTAGAGCGGCACAGAAATGGCAGCTGAAGGCTTTCACCCGCTGCCTGGGCAGGGGGATAATGTGCCACATCGGGCTGACGCAAGCTTTGGCCTGTGACTCCCTTTGTGGGACAGATTATGGGCTGCTCCCACCCAGCCCCTCTGTCCTGGCCACCCAGATGGCGAGGGAGAGCCCACAACATGCAATAAGCAACATGGCAAGACATGGGAAGGAAGGGATTGCTGCAGCTTCACAATGACGCTGGAGGAGGAGAGCAAAGAGCTCTCCAGTGACACTTACCATCCTCTGTCTCTTGCCAGACGATGCCCTCCAGGTTCACACTGGTGCCAGGCTCGCAGGGACCCAGGCACTCAGGCTCGGTGGCCAGGGCCACGTCACAGGTGTTCACCCCGACCGAGCGCGTGCGTACCATGATCTGCTCACAGGGCGACGAGATGTCATTGTTGACAACGGGGACAAGGAGGTGCAAGGGCAACACTGCGGGTGTAGAGACTGGAGACTCCATCTGTGGGGAAAGAGAAACAAGCGGGTCACTTTGGGAACATGGGAAGGAGAACAGGTATCAACAGGCACCTACATTCCATGCGAACCTCAAGCCCAGGGCTGGCATCTTCTCACTGCCTGGGCCAGCAGGACATTCAAGTCCCACACCCCAGCGGAGGCCACAGCTCTCTCAGCGCGGCATGCCCAAAGCAATGTAACCCCGAGGAGCCGGCGCTTTGTAGTCACCCGGATCACACACACAAGTCCCTCCGCAGGAGCTATCTGCTCTCCTGCTTGAAAGGATTTGTGCCAAGTTCCCTCCCCGACAGCTTCTGTGGGAGGAGGATGCCTGCTGGCTCCTGCTCAGGCGTTAGTGCAGTCAGGGACTTTGGACCTGATGGCTCATTAGAGCCAAACAGAAATTACAGGATTCTGCTCAACTGGCAGGACAGGCCAAGCGAGTAGCGGTCTACCCCCAGTGCCCAGGAAAACCAACATCCTCCTTCTCCCAAACCCACTGCATGGCCACCTGAAGATACAGGAGCAAGGATGACATCTCCCTCTTCAGAGCCTGAATGACCGAGCTGACTGCCCCAGCCACAGCGCCATACTCACGCATCAAACCACATGGCACTGCCAGAGGTGGCCTTGGTGAATCACCGTGTCAAGTGGAGCTCCTCCTCTTGCTCACACACCTCCACAAGAGCAAGAGAATTCATCCCAGCATAAGGCTGCACGTTCAATGGGGCTGCTCCCCATCCACCCTGACCCCACAAAGCCTCTGCACACCCTCAGCAACACAAACCCCATCTGCAGGCAGGGATGGTGGGTCTGCTGGGCTGTGTCTGCCTAGCACCTTCAGGGTGCTCCCACTGGGCAGGCCAGGGGCAGGGGACACGAATGTGACCCCCCGTGGAGATCTCCTTGCCCAGAGAGCTGCGGCTGCAGGTTCTGAAACTATTCAGCTCCTTCCAGCCTGCGCCAGCAGCCACAGTGCAGCACAGGACCGTTTAATTACAGTTCCAGCTCTGCTAATTATCGCCCGGTCACATTGGTAATCTGCATGCTGCCGTGGTGCATAATAAGCAGCTCGACCAGATCTTTCTAATAAGTGAGGCGGCTGTGTGGCAGTGCAGCTTGCACCCTGCGCTGGCACACACAGCCGGGGTTAGCAGCATGGGGTGAGGCAGCTCCACAGCCCCATGGCAAAACCCAATGGCCCGGGGTGGCTCTCCAAGGGCCACGGCAGGAATGGAGCCACTGAAAGCTGTGCTGGGGGAAGAGACAGAGGGATGAGCCCCCAAGTTCAGCCCCCAGCACGTCTTATCTGCTGGTGCCACAGCTCTCCATCCTCCTGCTGCATGAGGGAAGGTGGAGAGATTTCACCTGTGTATGGCTGTAGGAGCTGTGGCGCTGCAGCTATCAGCTGGTACCCAGGTCCCTCTGCCACACAAGAGCCCAAGGGTAATGATGGTACCAGGGCAACAGGGCAACACAGGGACTCCTGAGCTAGCAGAGAGATCCAGCCCTCAGAGAGAGGGCCCTGTGTTCTCTTGGCTTCCAGCCGCCAGCCACTCACTTCATGCTTTCAGACCCCAAATCCCCTTTGCAGAAGGGAAATCTACATCCCTACCCTTGTAGGGAAGGCTCTAAAACTCAACCTGCCCAAGGGAGCCTGTGTGACTCTGCAAGGGCGATGTGAGGTAAAGCCTCCTTGTACTGGCGCTGGCCGTCCACGTCTGCCTGCTGCTGCCATCCCCAGTGAAAGCCCTTTGTGTTTGTGATGGAGGTTTTTCCCATCACAAGGAATATGCTTTCCTCAGCGCCCAGCACACAAGTGGAACGGTGCCAAGCTGGGCAGCAGCAGCCAGCACAAGAGCTGCTTGCTGAGGGAAAAAAAGCAAATCCACTGGGAGACCGGGGTGCTGGCAGCCCTGTGGAACGGACTCAGGGTGGGTAATGAAAACCTACTCCTGATCCCAGCCTCAGCAGCAGTGGGTGCTGGCATGGGGGGGACGGACACAAAGCAGCTCCTGCCATCTTAGAGCTGTGCCAGCGCAGCTACGTTATCATCAGGCGCCGTTAAGGGGACTTCTCGGCAGCAATTAGTGAGCAAACGGGAGAACGAGAAAAGGGCACAATAGGAATCAAACCGCCGGGCTAATTGCAACGCTGACCCTGAGACCATTCGTATTGATAGGATTTTGGATTGCTCCCAATGACCAAAGTCAAGCAGGCAGGGGTTGCTGGGAGCCACCAACGCCCCAAGGACATCAGAAATGCAGAGAACAAACAGAAGGGGTTTTTGTGCGGCATCCACAAGGACAGAGGGTGCCAGGCACCACCATGGGCATCCTCAGAGCTGCACCTGTTTGGCAGGGAGGACCTCACAGTGTGACTGGTGATGCCCCTGAGATGGTGCCAGGCTTCCATCATACCCTCATGTTCAGGAGCTACACAGCACAGCGGCTCAGTTTCCTCACCTAGAAGGGCGACTCCACCCCAGCAGAAGCAGGTGGGCAATAAGAGCCAAAGGGAAGCCCCATTACTGGCCCCTAACTATTCCCTACCATGTGCCAGAAGACAAAACATGGACCAAAGCCTCCTCATCATGGGACTGCAGAGCTCAGCCCAATGCTTGGGATTTTTGGTGGTGTCACACCTGACCTGCTGGGTCACCACATCCCCACCGGCTTTGCTTTCTCAGAGTAGAACATGGGGCCATGAGCCACCAGCCAGTGACAAGGGACCGACACTTATCTGGGTGCTAGCAGTGCTTGGAGATCAAGAGGACACAGCCACCACTTTGGCACAGCCATGCGTATTACTCCAATAAAGCCAGGAATAGTGTCCAGAACAGATGCGCCGGCTCCAAGTCACCTGCTTCAACCACTTACAAGACTATCATATCTACTCCAGGAACAAACACACAGCAGAGGTATCTCCAGCAGGGGAGAGGTAGTGAAGAGCAGCAATGAAAGGGGACAGCTGCTGTGAGTGAGAGACATGACAATGAAAAACCAAGTGTGCAGCAGTCCCACCACTTGACTTGTTGGGGTTTCGGTTCACCCACCCCACAGAGCAGCCTCACCAGACTCCCTGCATCATAAATGGAAGCAGCACGGTCAGCTGTGGAAAGGAAAAGATCCCACACGGAAAAGCACCAGACATGGTGCCTGGATCAAGGGAGGGCAGACAGCTGGAAACATCGAGGCCAGCTGCAGATGGCCATGAGCACCCTTTGCGTTGATCAACCCAACCTTTGGCCCCTTCTCTTCAGCACCGCTGCTGCCACTGCCTTCCCTTCAGAGACATGCACATCACATCCTTTTTTATTTGGGGCTGGAGGCTCTGTCTGCTCCCCAGGAGCTGCCTCCCCAGCAAGGTCCCAGCCACACATCCAACCTTCTAGCAGCAGACAGCACTTCCACATCCCCCAAAAGCCTCAACCCAGCTCATGGTGTCCATGTGCACCAGACTCCACCACCTGCTATTCTCAACCAACCCTCCCTACATCCACATTCTGCTCTGTCCCTACTAAAAGCCCAGAAACAAAAGGACCAAAGCCACAGGGGCAGCAAGAAGGACAAGTTTTCTGGGCCATGTGAGGTCCCAAGTCCAAGCAGCACCCCAATGGCCACCACTAAGAGCAGTTCTCTCTGAGCAGTACATTACAGCAGGCAAAGGGCATCATCAAAGGCTTCAGCAGCGCTGTGGTGCATCCTTCTCACAGGAGGATACAAACACAGGAGGCCTTTATGAACCACCTGCCATGGGGTGACGCAGCTCCAGCCACTGTTAAAAGCTCCTTGATAACTACTGGCTGCACAAAACCCGGACAAAGGATGTGGAGGCTGCAAACAGCCTGGCTACAGAAAACCCTAAGCCCCAAAGCAGCAGAAGAAGGATCAAGGAACAGCTGTTTTGTGCCAAGCTGCTTTCACCCTCCCCACTGGGGACCTCTGGGGTCTACTTCATGTCCCACTGTACCCCAGGGCCACAGATTCAAGGAGGAACGACCCACCACCCAAGGGGCTGTAAGGATGAAGAAGAACATCTGTTGGAGCTTGGCATCTCCACACAGTACCTTCCAGGAGAAAGTTCATCTCTTTTCTCCAGAAGGACATTACCCACAACCCACAGACCCAAGAGCTGCAGTACCAGTGAGCCGGGCTCAGTCCTGCCTCATGGATTCCTCTGCTCAGTGGGTCTAAGGACTGCTTTTCTCCAGGTGTGAAGGGACTGGCTCAGGCCACAATTCACTGCAACCACTCTGCTGATGCTACCCAGCCAAAGGACCCACTGTGGACTGGGGTTTACTACCCTGCTGAGAAACCAACTACAACATGAAAGCACAAGAGATGATGTGGAGAAGGGTCCTCATGATTCTAGAGAAGAGCATAGGAAAAACAGATGGGGTGTGGGGTGAAAGACTGACAACTTGCAATTGATGTCATCAACCAGGCTGAGAGACACCTGTACCTTCCCCAGCAGCCACAGCTACAGCATCACGGTGTCTCCCCACATCCAAGGGCGGCCAATGGGTTCAAAACTAAATGTCAGTTACATTGGGAGTGGTTGTGCAGCAAACTGGTGGAGACATGGAGATACAGACAACAGCATCACCCCAAAGGTGGTTCTCATGCCAACAGAGGGGAATCATATTCAAGATACCATCTCAGCATCACAGACTGGGTTGGGTTAGAAAAGACCTCAGAGCTTATCCAGTGCCAACCCCCTGCCATGGACAGCGACACTTCTCACCAGACCAGGTTTCCCACAGCCCCATGCAGCCTGGCCTTGGACACTTGCAGAGATGAAGCAGCCACAACCTCTCTGGGCAGCCTGTGTCAGTGTAAAACATTTGTTAAGTCCAGTCTCAAGCTCCCCTCTTGGTCTTTGTGTGACTTGGCTTAGGGCTTCCTGTACCCATGGAGATGGCACAGCAGGAGCAGCAGAGTTCAGCCACACTTGTATTTTCCATAGCTGCCAGCACAGCAGACACTATTGTGGCAAGTCCAGAAGCAGAACCCTGCTCAGCCATGTCCTCACCTCACTCATCCACAATTCAGGTGGGACACAGTGTCTAGGAAGGGAGAATTATGCCCCAGCAGCTCTCGCACTCAGTTCTGGTCACCTCATAGCCAAAAGGGACTTGGACAAACAGGAGGAAGTTCAGAGAAGAGGAACAGAAATAACAAGGCTGGAGGGATTGGTGAGGAAGAGGAGATTAGCAGAGCTAAATATGGATGAGTTGGTTCCGTGACAGCTCCGTGGGGACACGCTCGTAATCTACACATGCGGCAGGGATGGAAACATCAAAAGGAGAGAGGAATTATGCAGGATAATGCAGAGGGCAACAGCAAGGAGGAATGAATCACAGATGGGAATATCTCCCAAAGACAGTGTCAGCAGCAGCCTCCTGGCAGAGAACTTGTTCCTCAGCGCACTAGCATTTTCCACCCAAGGGGAAAAATCCTCTAGCCTTCCACCACTCTTCTCCTTCCTGCCCTTCCTTCACATCACACTACTACCTCTCCAGACTACATGGCCACAGACTGTGGGGCAGAGAAGCAAACCTGTCCTACAGCAGCCATATGCAGGAGCGGAACCACTCCACAGTTTGTGGAGAGGCTCTGTTCCGGGATAAGACACACGTACCCGAGATGTGACAAGCAGCAAGGTCTGTGAGGAGTTTCAGATCTATTTATCCCTGAGGCAAGCGGAACCATCTTCTCTCCCTCTGTGGAATACTAAAGCTGGGGTTGGTATGATTTCCACGTCCCAGCCCCCACAGGCTGCACATTTCAAAAGCTGCTACTTGGCCCTCATCTCCTTTGCTTTGTAGGTTCTGGTCAAGTTACCAGAAGGGCTCATGGTGCTCTCAGCCACAGAGCCAGCTCAGTCCCACAACCTGGTGGAGAGATGCAGCATGCAAGAAGGGACCACATCACACCGTGTACGAGGACATGGGTGAGCAAGTGGAAACTGTCCCAGGTGAGGCGGCTGCAATCGACTGCCTCTATGTCCACCAGCTGCCAACAGCAGGACACAGCAATCTCAAAGGGATTTCCAAGACAATTCCAAAAGGTTTCTGTAATTACGGAACTCAAGGCACTGTCTCTCTGACCCCCGAACAGAACAGTGCCCCACTGCATACTCCAACCCCACAGTGGCACAGCAAGTGCTTGTGTTGCTGCTGATCTCCACTGGTGAGTCCCCCAAGAGAAGCAATGAGCTTTGTACATGAACCCATGGGCTCCTATCACCCTGGATTTGAATTCAGGCCTTGAAAATGAGAAGCAGCTCCTTCCTCCCTTGCTCAAACAGCTCTGGGTGCCCCTGGTGCCAGCGGGGTTGGGGTGAGGTCTTGCTTGGAGCATCACTACTCCAGCAGGGAACATCAAGATCTAGACGATCTGGTTGGGCACGTCTCTGCTCACTTGGACACCTGCAGAAGCTTGGACTAGATGCGCTCTGGAAATCCCTTCCAACCCAGGCCAGTCTGTGATCCCACACCAAGTGGGGCTTTGCCAGTGAACACCCTTGCAGAGTGCTGATCCCTTGCCTCAGGAGATAGAGCCAAACTGAACCATCACCTGCAGGAGATCCAAGGAGGGGGGGTTAAGCACAGCTAGTGGAGCTTCGTGACTCTCATCACAGGACTATATTGCCCACAGCAATATATTTGATGTAAAAATAGAACTGCTGTTCCAAGTGGCGGCTTTGTGGGCTCCTCTGGACCACAGCGAGGGGAAGAGAATCTTGTATCTGGCATCCAAATCAGCCCCACCGACGGGGGATGCTGACACCACCCGCGGCTGCAGCTTTCTTCCAGCCCAATTAAGCTCCAGGAAGGATTTTAGCCTCTAACCTCGCATTTTGCAGGCTGCACGCAGGGATACCCACGGGTCACCAAGCTCCAGCTAACGAGACGTCACTCCCCTCGGCCAGCAGAACAAAGCCCAGCGCCTGTTTGGAAACAAGACAGAACACAGCCGCCACGGAACAACCCACCGCCTCATGGCAGCAGCCATAGCACCCCCATGTGCAAGGAGAAGGTTTGAGGCTCACCAGCCCAAGGGTCAGGGCAGCAGCCAGGGTTACGTTCAGCCACAGTGCCAGAGGTGTAGGTAGAATCCTTAAAACACATTGAAGATGCTGCCAGAGACAGACCCAGCGTGAAGGAGCCCAGATTGCCATCGATCTTGTTTCCCACCCTGCTGAAATGCCATTGATTTTTCAGCTAAGCCGGCAGCTAAGGCAGAACGATCCCAATGTCACAGAAAAGAGCAGAATAATAATAAAGTGGGGAGAGGTGGGAAGGGGTCGGGGAGCTCCTTATCTCCTCCCCGGGGCTTTCCACAGCCAGTGGCTAGCTTAGAGGGCCAATGCAATGCTCACCTGGCCAAGCCCAGCAGTTTGGAGAAGCTGTAGCACCCTGGGCCCAAAGCCAGGAGGGTCCCTGCTCAGGGGATCGATGGTACCAGGGCAGGAAAGGAGAGGTGTAAGGCCCATGGGGCAGATCCTAGACTGCCTCTTGGCCACAGAGCTGAGAGGCAAAGGACTGTTGTGTGACGGGCATTGCTGCACAGGAGGAGGCGAAGGAAGCCTCAGCAGAGCTGCATGGGGACCAGGAAAGGATCAGGGCTGGGAAGGATTTCACAGGATTAAAGAGTTAGAACTCGGCAAAAAGGCAAAAAAATTGCTGCCTTGATGTGGAGGAACAAACCACAGACACAACAGAGAAGGGGATCTGAAGACCATCCTTGAACACCGCAACAGCAGCCAGAGAAACAACATGAAAACGGCTGTAGAAAGCCCAAGCGACACCAAAGCCAAGGGGCAGCACGGGGGGAGCAGTTATTGGCCTCCACAAGGTGGAGGTTAAAAGACAGCAAGTAGGTGCCCAGCTGGAGCCACACAGGGACGCTGCCCTGGGCAGAGCTACGCCACGGAGGGACATGGGATACAGCTGCCAGGAGGAGAAAAGCCTTTTCCTTTCCCTTCCCACCCAGAGTTGAGCAAATGCCTCTGTGCCCTCTCTGCCCTCCCTGCCAGCTGCAGCAGCCATTGCACTGGGGTCCTGCTCCTGCAGCTGAGCATCTCCTGCAACCCACGGCTGTCACTGCCACCCCTGAAAGCCACCTACCTCATCAGTCACACATTCAGCCCTAGCTGTTGCACAAACCATCCCCAGCACCACACGTCCTCCAGCCCCTCAGCCATCTCTGCCCCTGCCTAGAGCAGAGGTGTAGGGCTGCTGTGGGTCCATGGGGCTGGCTGCAGGCAGAAACGAAGGCTGTGGAGCATCTGTGCCATCAGCCATCCCTGTACTCTGTGCCAAGAGCCCCTCCCA
Organism: Upupa epops; assembly: GCA_013397515.1. NCBI lineage: Eukaryota > Metazoa > Chordata > Aves > Bucerotiformes > Upupidae > Upupa > Upupa epops. Next base: position 170,520 of record VZRI01011600.1, on the reverse strand, counting down.
GCCCAACCAATGCCACATGCTTTCAAGTATTCATACAGCCATACTGGGACAACCAGTACCATTGGTCCTCCTGTTCCATCAATCCCACAACTGTGCCAAGGCTGCAGGAGCCGGAGCCAGCCATTATGGGGACCAGGGCCACTGCAGAGACCAGACACCAGAGAGACCAGAGCTGCTTCTGCCTGCAGGCGGAGGAAGATCCTGGGGGCTGCACACACACTTCATCATGTGTTAATTGCATCAGCAACCACTAAGCAATTAATGGCAGGGAAGAGGAGGAGGAGCAGAGCACGGGGAGGGAGGGAGGCAGGGAAGGATGCAGTAGTCTGGAGAAACCATTTCCTCTCAGAGAAGAAGAAGGGCACAGTTCACAGCACAGTGACACCCCAGCTCCTTCAGGGCTGCTCCCAGACTGCTAATGGAGCTCTTTTTCTGCTTTAAGCCACTAAGTACTTTTCTAACTAACACACACACTTTTCTAACCTCCTCTTCATAGCATGGGGCAGCACTGGGATGGGAGCTGGGCAGTGGTGGGCTCCTGGTGCTCAGTGGGCAGGCTGGCAGCTCTGCTCCTAGAGTTGGTATAAAGCTACAGTGATCCTTGGCTCTGGTTAGGCAGCACCAGCAGAGCTCGGGGCCTGCCTGTGATCCCACTGTGCAGTATCAGCGGCAGGTTAACCCCTACAAGCTGGAACTCTGGTGCAGCCCAAAGCTGGCAGCAACTGGAAATGTGAACTGGACTCCAGCAGAACCATCCTGCACCCACTAGTCCTGCTTCCAGGCAGCAGCCCCCACATTTCTCATGAGGGGTTGGACCAGTTATCCTCAAGGTCCCTTCCAAGCAGGCAGTCCATGATTCCTAGTGTCTGTATGATGTCCTCCTGTCACAGGGAGCCATTCCTACTGTCAAAGCTCCTTCCTCCGCTTATCCCTTGGGAAAGCGCTTTGGAGGTGAAGCAAGGTCTCCTGGCCAGCACCAAGGAGTCACTGGGAACGTCGCAGTAGGTATAAAATATGCCAAGAAGCAGGAGAAAGACACAAATGCACAAAGTCAAGGAGGTCTTTCTAGGTCACACACAGATAGAAGCTTCCTCAGCAAGCAGGGAGCCAGGGCTAGTATCAGTCCTATGCTGCAAGACATGGTGTCAAAAGCTGATGGCAGCCATTCTCCATCTATAGCCATCTCCTATAACCAATAGAGAAATCAAACCAAGCAGATGCAGGCAACTGGCTTTTGCTCTAGCTGATGCTTGCTGGTGGTAGGTGAGCAAGAACATTTATCCATCTCTGTGAGGGCAGGTAACACCCTGAGCTCCTGGAGCAAGCAATGGAAGCAGCCAGAGCAGCTCTCTGATGACCCACACCCAGCCCTGGACTCACCCCAAATCCTGCCCCAGGGCTTCACAGTGTTACTAGCTTCAGAGGCAGAGCTGGCTTCTCTGTGAATCCCACCATTGGTGTGATGATGGAGAAGAGGGGGCTCAGGGAGATCTCGTCACTTTCCACAACCCCCTGAAATTCAGACAGTTGGAACCAGGTGGGGGTCAGTCTCATCTCCCCAGGAACAAGCACCAGAACGAGAGGAACCGGCTCCAGGCTGCCCCAGGGGAGGATGAGGTTGGCCCTGAAGAACAATTTCTGCCCCACAGCAGTGCCCCAGGCCTGGCCCAGGCTGCCCAGCTGGGACAGTCCCCATGTCTGGAGGGGCTGCAAAGCCCTGGCACTGTGGGGTGAGGGACAGGGGTCCGTGGGGCCCTGGCAGTGCTGGGGGAGCAGTTTGACTGGATAAGCTTAAAGGGATTTTCCAATCAAAGATATTCTGCGACTCTGAGAACCACCTGCACCGAGTCCCTGAGCTGAAGGACAGAAGCTTCTGGAGCTGCTGACACAGCATTAACCCTTTCATCCTTCTGTTTTCCCTCTTCCTGAGCATCCCCAGCCACAGCTATCTGAAGTTCCTCCAGAAGACTGGGAACCTTCCATCTTCCTGGGACCAGAATGAGGTATGGTTTGTTGTGCTAGCTCTACAGCCCTGGAGACAAACACAAGACAATTCCCAGTCCACCCACCATCCAATTTTAAGAGAGAAGTGGGATTACACAGCAGAGAATCTCAAGACACCCAGGCTGAAGTGGTGGTAAGTGGCACCGCTCTGATCCCCAGAGTTCTGCTCAATCCCACAGAGGATCTCAGATTTTCCAAGGAGGGGCTGTTCTGAAGGAAGCTGTGAACACCCAGAGCACCGATGAAAACCAGCAGTGAGCAGCGACAGCACCCTGTGCCTGGAGGAGACTTTTTCTTGTTCACACCTGGAGAAAAACCTCTTTTCAGCCTTTTCATCCACTTCTGGCCCCTCCAGCCCTGCAAGCAGCCCCCACAGGGCAGAAGCAAGGCTAGCAGACACTGATCCACAGGACATAACACTCCTCAAAGAGGGGACAGCTTGGCTCCACAGAATCAGAGCAACCTGTGACTTCAAAGCAGCTGTCAGTAGGGAGTTAAGAACCTGGGCTTTACCAGCGCAGGCCACGCACAAGCGAGTCCCCAGTGACAGTGGAGGAGCTTCCAGTGCTGATCCAAACCAGGAGATGCTGAGCTGGGACCAAGCACAAAACTTTGGGTAGTAAGCCAGGCTCAGGCTCAGCCCAGCTTGCGTGCTAGAAGTTTATGAAGAGGGTTGTTTGCTGACAGCTTAAAGGATTGAAGGGAAGGATTAACCATGGCTTTGCTGATGAGGGAGCCGCTGGTAACCTCAGAGCAATCCCACGAGCATATGGAGAACCTGGAGGAGGACACAGAAAAAGGGGACCAGCCTACAACGGGCAAACCCCATGGGGACAGTGTGTTCATGTGGTGAGCTTGTACCTTCATCTGCTGTTCATGGGACAGCCTTCTCAGGGATCCCACAGCACGGGTCCCCTTGGGGAACCAATGGTGCTACGGTGCAAGTGAGAATATGGCAGACCTCGCCCAGGAGTGAAGGTGAAGAAGAGTGAGGGGAAGGCCTGGAGAAGGATATGTTGGTGAGAGCCCTGGTTAGGAGGGAAATCCTGCTATGGAGCAGCAGACAGCAAGGAACTGCAGAGGGGCAGCACCAGCTGGTGCAGGAAAGCTGCACAGTTGGTGCCCAAGAGCTCCGTGACGAGTTTAGAGCCAAATCAGGCATAAATTCAGGTGGACAGCACAGACAAAAAGCAGGAGGCAGTACAGCAGATCAGCTCCAGAACAGCAGAAGAAGTGCAGCTGGAGGAGTCTGTTCCAGAGAGCAAGGGATGCTAGTCACACACACACTAGTGTGTGGCACTCTAGAGCCCTGTGACAGGCACGTTTCATCTGGAACAGCTAATCCACCTCTGATCCCATGGTGGGGCCTCAGCACAGGACCACGGTCCCCTTAAGAGAAGATGCAGTAATCAGCAAGCGGGCTGGAGCAGGGTGGGGATATCAAAAGCCTCAAGTCTGGCATGAACCTTATCTGCAGCTCTAATAGCTCTTGGTGTTGATTCAGATTACAGCATTAGCAAGGATTACTGGGGCAGCTCCCCAGCCCTGGGCTGTGTGGACCCTCCGCTCCCTCCTGCACCCAGGGGAAAGCAGCAGACACAGGAGTGTGATGAGGAGGTTGCCCACGAGTCTGGAAACATGGACCCATCTGCTGGGGAGGCAGTCTAGGCCTTCAGAGTTGAAAGACAAAGTAGAATACCCACAGGAGTCAAGTGTGTTGTCCCCATGGTTGCCTATCAACAGCAGGTCTTCATGGCGGAGTACTACCAGGAGGAGAAACCAGCCCACATGCTCCACCCTCGCTGCACAGAGCCCCCTGTGACCAACAGAAGTCTGCTGGTGACGCTGGAAACCCCCCTGTTCCAAGGCTGCTTTGGATGTTGCTCAGCACAGCTTTTAATTGGATCATTCCCCTGACCCAGTTTCCCACATGACTGCACAAACCCCTGGGCACTGCTGTGAGGAAAGAGGTGGCCAGACGCAGGACGCCTTGGGGTGGAGCAGTGAAGCTCCAGTGACCACACTGGACGTTCACATGCCCAAGCTCTTCTTGGGCACCTGCCATCCTCCAAGAGACCAAACCAAGTATCTGCTGTGTCCAAGAGCTGCCTCCTGGCTGGGCTTCATGTGGGTCAGGAGTGGAGATCCCAAAGCAGAACAACACCCCCCCCCTCACTTCCCATCCCCAGGGACCTGTGGACTTCAGCAGGGCAGGATGAGAATCTTCCCCAGACTGATCTTCCTTGATACAGACACACACACTGGACAAGCAAGATCCAAGAAGATCTGCAGGACTGGACACTCCCAAAGATGCTAAAACCAAGCACCTGAAGGGCCATCCTGTGTCCAGACTGCCCTTTTGGCCCACTGGAAACAGCAGCCAGCAGTGGTCTCCTGCAGGAGTTGTCTTGGGACCTGCCAGCAGCCACAAATGTGACCCTGAACTGGCGTCACAGCACAGTACCACCACAGGGCAATCCACCCCCAACAAAGTCTTGGTGCCAGTGCAAGGGCAGCTGGTTAGAGCCCCGCTGGGTTCAGAGCCAGCTGGAGTTCTGCAGCAGGTCTCTCTGTCACCTGTCTTGCCCTGCTCGCTGTGACTCCAAGCAGGACCAGTGTGGCTCCGTGCCAACAGCTGCCCTCAGCCATCCCAGGAAAGCCACCAAGCCTGAGGGCTCTTTGCAGAACCCAGAGGAGTCTGCTGTCCCTCCAGCACAGCCTCCTCCAAGGTGGTAACTGAACTGCTTCTGGAGTCAAGGCAACTGGTCATGACCAGCACCTCCAAGGCCTTCTCCACACACAGGGCCTTGCATCCTACTACAACAGGACATGTTGGCCACCAACCGTCTCACCAGGAAAGCCCCTCCTAAAAAACAGGAGCCCTGAGGCTCGGTGGGACACAGAAGCCACCAGCCAAGTGGCTCAGAGCCAAGTTGTCTTGCAAACACACTTGTCTGAGAGCCATCACCACTGCACACTCCACATCTACAGCTACACCAGCTGCTCCAGGGTTGAGCTGTCACCCTGGAGAAGCAACCCCTCACAGGAGGGCTGAGGAATATGGATGTGTCCACCAGCAGGGCCCAGCCTGTTCCCATTAACCACTCAGGGGTTCAGTCACCTCTGTCAGCATTTCCTGTAGCTTCTCTGGGCACAGCATGAGGTAAACCCACCCCACTGCTGGAGATTTTATAACCCCTTGGCTAGAGCACATGGGGGCTCCCCAGGGTCGCTCATGGTGCTCACCCCACATCGCTCCATGCGAGCAGAAGCTAGTCTGGAGCAGAGATTACTTTTGGCAGCTTTATCAGAGCAGTACTCGTTCCTGTAACCCTTTCTTGGAGGAAAGGCATTGAGGAAAATGCTCCAGGTGTTGGAACAGCCCTGAGGAGCCCTTAACAGACCAACGTGACTGTCAGACTTCGATTAACAAGTGAGAGGGCATCAATTTTGGGGGGTGCTGCTCAGTGGTGCTGGGCCCACATTTACCAAATCTGCAGCTCACCTCAGCCTGCACAGGAAAAGCACAGCTAGTCTGGGCTCCCGTCTGCAGGATACACAGCAGGAGCTGCTCCCCGGCTCTCCATCCCCTATTTGGTGATACCACACAAACCACTCAGCAGGGCTTTCATCACATTTTCCACATTTACAGAGGCAGTTACAAACCCCATGGTGAGAAACCGGAGCAGAGATGGGGAACAGGCCATCAGCTCCAAGAGCATGTGAGGAGAGCAGAGACTCATCTCTCCCCACAACAATAGGTTTGCTCAAGCAAGGAGATACACCTCACACACACCTTGGTCTCAACCCCTCACTGTGAGGGCTGCAAGCCACCCAGCCTCATTTCTCCTTGGGGCTGTTACCCTTCCTTTCTGCCCCAGCCCCAACCCAGGGCAGGACCCAGCTCTTGGCCCTGTTGAACTTATGAGGGTCACACAGGCCCACTCCTCAAACTGATGAAATCCAAGCACAGCACACCTCTGTCCCAACGTGCAGGGCATCTCCTCCCCTGGGCACCACTGGCCATCTCCAGCAGGTCTGGGATGACTCTAACAGCCTCATCTCCTGCTGACAGCACATCCTCAGCACAGGGAAGGCTTGTCTGCTGCTCCTCTCACCCAGCCCAGGGCAGGCAGGAACATTAATGGGATCCCATTAAAGCAGCCAGCAGAAACCCAACCCAGGGCCATGACGCTGCCCTTTCATTCATCAGCAATCCCTGACGGTTCTCAGAAGATTTCTTGGGTTTCCTCGAGTCCTTCTGCCAAGTTGTGATTAAAATCCTCCTTAAGTGGTTTTCTCTTTACTCCATTTCCCAGGGCTGAGGCCCTGCATGTCCCTACACTGGCAAGTCAGAAGCAACAGGAAGTCCAAACACTTCCTGGGCTGAGCAGGGAGAAAGGTCCCAAAAGGCTTCTGGAGTGGAGTTCTGGATGAAGAGCAAAGCACAGCACTGAGAGGCAGCAATCTGTGCCTAGGAATGTCCTACTCACTCAAGCTCGGTCTCCCGCCCCTGCTCAACCTGCTCTGCTTTTTGAGGGTGGCTTTGAAAGAGGAGCCAAGGCCTCACTGTGAGTTCCTGGTGCTGCTGGAGGGCAAAGCCACTGGTTTCTTGGCCAGAAGTAACAGGCACCTGTAGGTCTGGTTTCTCTCATTCCTGCAGCTGAAGGCTGGAGAGTGCTGGGACACCGTGAGGACACCATGAGGACCTGGTGGTGTATCTCAACCCTCTTCTCCCAACCAAGAGTGGCTGAGGAGAACGACTGGGCAAAGCTTGAGCACCCTCTGCTCCTTTGACCCCACAGAGCCTCACAGCAGACCCACCCACTCTTTCTGCTCCAACTCTTCCTCCAGGTCAGAAGGCTCCACTGTGGGTTCCCTCAAAGGGAGGGGAGGTTCAGAAGTTAGCACACACCCCACACACAAAGGCAGCCTGGAAGAGCAAAAACACTCAATACTTAGAGTTCCCGCACCTCTGAATACTAATGCTAAGCAAGGCATCAATAGAGGAATCTTCCTGTTAGTGAATGCCCCAACTGGGATGTCTGTACTGACAAAGACTGGGTCTGCCTCCCTTCCCTCCAACCACAGGACAGCAAACAGCCCTGAAAACTCTAAAGCACCGCTTGCCATACAAGGCCCCTACAGATGTGCCTGGACAGGAGAGGCTCTGCCAGCACCCATCAGCCCTTCCCCATGACTCTGCTCTCACCTCAAAGCACTCAGGGCACAGGATCCCTTTCAGCCTCCCAATATCACCTCACACATCCCTGCTCTCTCCTTTCTCAGCTGCTGGAACCCCCTTTCTCAGACAAACCTAAGCTGAGTGAGGTTTAAGCCAGCGCACCATGAAGCCTGTGGGGGGATGTCAGCAGAGGGGAGCACACGCTGATAACCCAGCATGCACCGGCTGTGGCATTAACCCCTGCTTGACAGGGAATTTACCATGTCTGGCACTTGGCTGAGGGCACACAGGCACCATGGAGCCACAGCAGAGATCCCCTGGTCCCACCCCATTCCTGCAGGCCAGCCTGCAGTCCGAGCTCACCCCAGAAAACCCCAAGTGCCTTTATTTACACAAGAGCAGCTACTTGCACAGGTCTGTGGGCAGGAATGAGGAACAGGGACAGGAGTATCTCAAGCAGATATCACCAAGCTCAACACATCACCAGGCTGCTGGGGGCTCTAAATCACACCACAGCCCCATGATGTCCTTCCAGCCCTGGGCTACTCTGCCCAGCTGCCGGCCCCACACCCACAACCATGGGATTGGGGGAATTTCCTCCTGTGCCTCCAGAAGGACACCAAGCTCCAAGCACTGATCAGCACAAGGTAGGAAATGTCACCATCAACCACCCCAGAAGGTCCCCTGTGATCACCAGTTGCCTTTTACTCAGTGCAGGGGTGCTGCCAGCTGTCTGCTTTGAATATTGGGGTGTCCTTGTCTCCACATTGCTGGCACATGGAGAATAAGGACCTCACAGCTGTAGCCCAACAATCTCTCAACAGAAAAAGATAGAGAAGTGGTGAACAGCCCCAGAGTAGCCCTGGAAAGCACTGGGGAAGGGAAAGGCAGCCCTTTCCCAGAGGCCTGCACTCATTAGCAGGTTGTTCCTCGTGTATCCCCCTGCATCAGGGCTGTAGGAGCAGCTGGACAGGGTTTTGAAGCCTTCAGGGTCACGCTAATCTTCCTTTAAAGGTGCATTGCTCATCAGGCAGATAAATGGTGCCTGGTAACTGGGGTCACTGGGCTAATAAGGAGCCAGCACCAGCCTGGAAGCAAAGAAACTCAACCTGAGGCTGCTGGCCGACAAACCTGACCCATCAGAGAAATGGGGTCTGAGAGCAGTGGGATCCATCACCACCAGCCTCCTCATCAGCATCTCCAATCCCAGCACTGTGGAGTGGACCTGCAGTTCACTGGTGCCAAGAAAGGAAAGGGCAGAGACCTGGCCCCACTGCCTGCCACCTCCTCAGTGTATGGTCATCCAGCTCTCACACCCTGGGCACAAAGGGATTTTCTCTGCCTTTCCAGCGTGGTTCTGTGTCCTTATCCAGTCCCAGGTCCTGCTTCCAGAGCCCATATTCTGACCCAATGGGATGCGGCAGCAGCAGCAAAACTCACTCCGTTCCCCCGTCACTGTCTCCTTCCTAACGCCTCCGGCTGGGAAAGCAACCAAGAAGAGATGTAATTTTTCCTGCAGAAAGCCCTGTGGAGGTGGGATCAGCTAGAGCTCCCAGCCTGCTACAGCCAGCGGTTATTAAAAACCTAAACCCCAACAAAGCCCATATATAAATAACCACTCAGCAGGAGCCAAAACTCAAAGACTAACCCCACGGTTTTAAGTGAACAAGGCCAATTTCCTCCTTTGTAGCTTCTGACACATGTTGGCCGTGTGCCCCCTCCTCGCCTCGTTCCTCGAGCAGGAGGCTCCAGGGACGATAAGGAAATGAGCGGTGTCATCCCCCAGGCCTCCCGGCACAGCCCTGTCAGCAACTCTGGTGGCGGACGGTTCCAGCGGGGCTGGGGAGAAAAAACAGTGGCGAGAGGAGCAGGGGAGAACCGGCAGCTGCCCATAACACCAGACCGAGCCGGGAAATGGCGCTGGGATGTCCTGAGGTCAGGGTTGGGAAAGGCTGTTGTGTGACAACATGGAAACAACTCGCACAAACGTCCTCAGAGGTTCTCCAGTCATCTCCTGCTGTGCTCAAAGCTGGCAGAGCTCCAGCCTTCAATGGAGATGTCACCTCCTCACAGCGGAGGTACCCAGCACCCCCTGAAACCCAGCACTCCCCACTCCACTCGTTCCAAATCTCCACCCACCCAAACCTGCTGAAACCAAGGATCTGAGCTTTGACTGCAGGTAAAGAATTATGGGATGGGGGACACCCCACATCCAGGCTGCTGCTCCAGCCCCATGGCGCCTCTGACAGACCCAGGAGAGTACGTGCACGTTGGCTCTGGGGCCATTCCCTACTTCACATCGTCCTCCTCCACAACAGGGGAATCTCTGCTCACCATAGGGCAAAACCACACTGGGGTTCAGGGGCAAGAAAACGCACCCCAACCCTCAGGGGGAACACGAGCGAATCCCCTCCTCGCTGCCTAAACCCACAGCACACGTGAGCCTGCAAAGCTGACAGCCACAGCCGGGTCTCCAGCGGATTCTGTTTGCCTTCCCCTTGTTTGCAGCAGCTTCGCATCTGGGCTCTCATCAGAGGAGAAAGGGGGGAAAAAAAACCAACCAACCAACCAACCCACCAGCCGCCCTCCTCCTGCCGAACAACCTCTCAATCAAAACAAAGCCCCGGCAGCAGCCAAGAGCTGGAGGCTCTTTTGTTTGATGCTGCACGTCGGCAGCCCAGGCGTGGGGAGCGGGGCGATGGCGGACACAGAGTGCCCAGGGAAGCAGCTGCGGGGCCACAGTGGGGCCGGCAGGGAACGTGGCGCTTCCCTCCCCACGAACAGCCATTTTGCTGAGCCTGCCCACATCGATGAGCACCAGCTCCTTTCTCTCCCTGTTGCAAAAGTACAGTAATCCCATGTTTGATCCCGCAATGCTTCCAGGGTTCCAGAAGCACCAAAGCACGGGCTGAGGCAAACCGCTGTGCTCAGCCCACCCCAGAGAGCCCAGATCCCAGCAGGGCTATCACCCATGGGCGTCGTCGCCACCAGCCCCAAGCTCGTGCCCCAGCACAAGGCACCAGGAGGCTGCATGTGGCCGCAGTACACACCTAGAAAAAGGGCGCTCAGGGCTTTGACTCTGGGGATGAAGCAATGACCAGTGGAGCTGCGGGGTCACCGTGGCAAAACATGTCCCATGGAGCCCACGGCCACGTCCAGAGACTCTGGCACCATGAGGAACTCCCCAGACACCGCAGCAGCTTCAGCACCCACAGACGTGAAAAAGGTGTCTGCAAACAAGAGCAAGGCTCTTCTGGACACCCAGCACAGCCTGTGAAACCCTCCAGAGAGAGGTCTGAAGAGCACAAAAGCAGGAGGAGGGGCACTGAAGCACCGCTCCCTGTGAAGTGCTTCTGGATCCAGCCAAGGAGATGCAACAAAAGCTCCTGGCTGAGGGCTAAGAGTGTGGTGATGATGGGGTGGTCATCTGCCCCACCGACAGCCGGTTGCTGCTCTCCATCTACACAGGTACAGGAGCCTCTGCCCCAAAGGCAAGCAGGAGCAGCACAGGGTTACACAGAGGCCAAACTGCCGGGGACGAAAGTTGGGCTGAGTCACGCTGGAGCTGTTCCTGTTTCACTCTGAGCCAGTTTCTTGCTTCCCAAGCACGGTTTGTCCCTGGCACTTTCATCCCAGATGAGAACCATCCTCATGGGGATGTGGAAGGAGATGAGACCATGGTTTGGGTGGGGCCTTCAAAGCTCATCCAGTTCACATTCATCCGCATTAGATCCTCCCCCCAGGCACCCCAGAGAACTTCAGCCCCCCCCCAGTTTTTCACAGCAGCACTCAAGACTGTCATGCAAAAGAGCATCTGCTCCTCTTCCTGGTTTCATCCCCTCTGGTCCTGCTGTCAGAAAGGACAACGAAACATGCTGTCTCCACCCCACAGGCTTCAGTCACCTGCCCTGGGAGTCTCACCTACCCAGAGTAACCTGTCGGCTTGAGGCCAATCATCACCGTGAGAGGGACCAAGCCTGTACACTAACAGCAGCCCCTGAGATGAGGTGGTGACTCCTGTGGAGCTGCACCCTGTGCCTGCCGGTGCCCACAGTACCTAACATGTCCCGGTCTCCTCCTCTGCAAGCAGAGGGAAATGAATCCCTGTGGGAGCTGTGACACAACAGGTGAAGCCACCACGAAGCAGATCAGGGCAGGCACAGCCATTGAACTCTCCTGCCAGGAGCTCAAGTGGGCACAGGACCTGGACATCACCTTCACCACCAGCCCAGAGGGCCTGCAACAGTCCAGACCCACTGGGCACAGCCACTCAAAACACCGAAGAACAAACTGTGTCCAGCACACAGCCCAACCACCTTCCGGCCAGGGCCAGGAGGCACCAACCATACCCCAGTATACCACACATGCCATGATCCTGCTGGAAGCTCCTGCTCCCCATCACCCACGGTGACATGTCCCGGTGCAGAAGCCCCGCCATGGGCACAGTGACGCCTCTCTTACCTTCTCCGACTTCACCTTTTTGAGCTGCCGGCACTCGCCTTCCCCATCCTCCAGCTCAGCCTTAACCCCCAGTGGGGCAAGAGCTGCTCCCGAGTCAATCGCTATACTCCCCAGCTGCTCAGCAGCAGCAGGCTCTGTCCCCTGGCCCCCATCATACTGTCCCACCCTCACTGCCAGGGCCAGGGGCTGCAGCACGCCGGGCTCCTTCTCCACCGCAGCCCCCGCGCTCTCACTCCTTTCCTTCTTGCTTTTGGATGAGCCACCCTCCTTCTCCTTCTTGGAGCCAGCCACACTGCGGGACGCCTTGGCTGACTTCTCTGAGCCCTTGGGGGCCACGGTGGGCACCAAGCTGCCTGAGCTCGCGCCATCCCCAGAGCGTCCTTGAGCCTCCTTCTTGCCGCCGGCTCCCTCGCCAGGAGCATACAGGGAGGTGCCCGGGGCCGGCTTGCCACTGTCCTTGCCACTCTTGCTTCTTTTCGACTTGGATTTGCCCTCCTTGCCCTGTGGGCCTGGTACCGGACTCACAAACTTGATGTTTTCTGGGAGGGCTGCCACCGCGTTGGGTGCCGGCAGCCCCACCTCTTTGGAGCCCGACATCTCCAGTTTCTGCTGATCCTTCTCCAAATCAGCGTCCAGGTCGATGATGAGGTTCCCTACACCAATGTCCCACTCATCCCCACTGTCGTACGTCTCAACCGGGTTCGCATCAATTCCTTTCCCTCCGGAAGCTCCGCTGCTCAAGGACATCTTAGACTTAACGGCCCCTCGCAGTTCAAGGCTCTTCCCTGCCTCCAGGCCCTGGGGGTCACCTACGTGCTTGGGGGGCTTCCAGCGGTGGGGGTCTGCCCAGGTGACGGCATCGCTGCTGCAAGGAGAGCAGAGAGAACAGGGTTACACAGGCAGAGAGCCTCCAGGCAGGTCAATCTGGTTGGGAAAGCCCCTAGCCCCCCAAATCCTCAGTTATAGGGCACCATGGCAAATCCCCCATGGCAGCATCCTCCTGCCACCCCCACCCAGGTCAGGCACTGCTCCTCAGGCAGCCCCCCCAACAGCAGCAGCCATCTGGCACCAGTCCCTCGATCGATAGCAGCCCTGGCAGGTCACGGCTCGCGGCTCCAACAAGACATTACTCACACGTTTCCCCACTCGCCATTTCCCTCAGAATTATCGAGCTGCCCCTGCGAGGGAGGAGGATTGATTCCTCCGCTGCCAATGCCACCCGCAGGAGGGCTCCAAGGAATGGGAGCTGCTCACCAGGGAAGTTGACTGCCTCAGTGGGAAATAAATCCCAAGGCTCAGCATCCCAGCCTACCATCAGGACACATCACCACATGCCACACTGCAGCGGGGAGACCAGGGTTTCCACCCCACACCTCCTGGCTCTGGGCCGTGAAACCAGTATCATCTCTGGCACAAGTTGCATCTGAGCACTGGGAAACCGGGATACTGTGATCCTAATTTTAACTGGGAAGAGGTCAGCCCCATCTGCCCACCTCCCTCTTGCCAGACCGTGGCCCCACTGCTGCCCCATCCCTACAGCAAAGCACAAAGACACCCACACGTAGCCTGAACAAGCTGAAGAGCAGCTATCTGAGATCAGCTCATGGCAATTAGGCTGAGGAGACATAATTAACGCGTGAAACAGCTCCTTCCCAGCTGCCACCGGCCTGCCCAGGCGTCAGTGCTCTGCAGAAATCCTTGACCACCCATTTGGAGGAAGCTCCTCTCCAGCAGCAGCACTGGCCTCCTCCCAGTGCTCTTTGCAAGCTTCAAACACAGGTGATTTAAAAAGAAACGAGAAGGAAACACCCTCCACCCCAACCCCAAACTTCTGCAAACCCCAGCAGGTAGGAGCCTGGAAAGCAGCTTCCTGGTGCATTTCCAGAGATGCAAACACTGTAAAAATGCCAGGGATTCTTTCATCAGACAGGCTGCCGCAGCCAGCCCATTCTCCATCTGCTCCCTGCAGCATCCCTGGCTCCCAACAGCCGATAATCCGCTCCCTGACAGGTCATTACAGGGGGGCTTCACCCTGGGAGCTGCTGCGCAAGCTGGAAACGAAGAGCACTGACCTCTTGTTTCAGCAGCACAGAAAGTGCCAAATCAGGAGAACACTTGGTGTGCCGGAGCCACTAACGGCCTCCCAAAGCTACTCTGTGCATCTTCATCACCTCCTCCTCTACCACCTCCTCCTCCTGCCCTGGCACCTGCTGCCCAGCCCCAAGATGGGGTTGCCCAACCTGCCCAGTCTCCCTCGGGTGTCTTAGGCACAGTGACTGTCTCACCCACATATGCCATGGATTCACAGCCAGTCTTTTGCCTGGGCAAGTGACAAGGTGTATGAAGCACATTCTGGGTGCTAACAGCCCCTTCCCAACCAAAGCCCAGCCCTAGCACCCAGCCACAACTCTAACGGACAGGGCACAGTGGTGCAGCACCGTCACAACACGCTTAAGCTGGTGGCTCAACTTCCAGCTTCCCAAGTTGCCCACCCAAGGTTGGATCTGCCCAGCGCTGACCAGAGGGACGAAGAGCCAGGGATGCGGGCAAGAGGCAGCCCATGGGGACGGACTGCGACATGCTCCACACTACGGCCCACGCAGCGCCTCCATGACGCCCAAGTACTCACCTGGCTGGTCGGAGGGTGCAGAGATGTGTGCACACACAGGTCTTATTTATATAGGAAACAAGGAGAGCAGGCAAGCAGGACTTTTTTGCTCAGCAGCTATGCAAACAGCGGCAGCCTTTGCCAATTCCCACCACAACAAAAGGGAGAAGGAGGCCAGAAGTCCGTTGGTTCTCCAGCGAGCAGAGAGCCAGGAACAATCACAGGGGTAGAAAACAAGAGGAGAAAGGCCATATCCCGACAGAAGAGGCGTTGAGGGATCTGAGCACTGCTAGTACCGAGGGGACAGATGGGAAAGTGCTGGATGTGTGGGGTCAGGGCAGGGGGCTATGACCCAGCAACCATGGGAAGAGGGACCCAGACAGGGATCAGTCCTGTGTAGGCTGGGACCCCGATCTGTGGGGAGGGTCCTGAACATCACCCACTGCACGAAGCTCTGGAGTGTTTCCTGCCCTGCCAGTCCCACCCTGAATCCCCATTCTGCTCCCAGAGGCCCTTCTGTCATGCATGACCCCCCAGCAACCCCCAACCTGGCCAGATGGGAACTGCTGGCTGCAGCAGACCCTGGTCCAGAGAAGGAGGTTCCTTCTCCAGCTGCTCTCCAGGCAGGAAGGTTAGCACAAATCAGGGCGTTTCGGGAAGCAGCACAAGATTGATTCAGCCATAAAGGTGTCCTTGCCCTTACCTCCCGCTACGGCAGGCGGGATTGATCCCCCACGCAACAGGAGAAGCATGTGCTCACTTGTTGGCCGGGAGAGCTGCCAACACAGCGCTTTAAGAGCAGTCCTGGAGCGAGGAGACAGCTCTCTGCCTGGGAATGCTGCACACATGCTGCACCAGACATGAATAATTCAGCTCCATTAGGTGCCGAGAGCTCCACGATCCGCAGCCCACGGGCTGGGACAGAGCCAAACACCACGGTCTCCAGAGACAAACCTGAAAGTTCACTTTGGGAGCCGTGGCACACACCTCCATCTCTGGAGCCAGTCACACGCAGCAGCCGCAGGGAAACCGCGCGAATCCCCAGCTCTTTGTGTGAAAGCAGGCGCAGGGTGCCAGCGGCCCAGCCTGCCCCGCTCCGGCTTTCGCTACCTTAGGCCAAGAAAACAGCGTGGGGATGGCCCGAAGACCCAAGGGTGGGGAGACGCAGGAGGAAGCTCCTCTGCTGGCAGCCAGCGGCCTACAAGGAGGGGGGCGGTCTCAGGGCCATGTGCTCCAGCCCGCAGTGCTCCAGGATCAGCCTCTGCTGGCTTCCAGACACGACCGACCGTGATTTTCAACCTGATTAACTTTCAGGAATGCCCGCACCAAGGAGCAAGCAGCGAGGAAAACAAAATCCTCCAGGTTTCCCCCGGTGTGACATGAGGCAGGAGCGGAGGGGCTCAGCACAGAGCCACCCCCCCTCTCCCTCCCAGTGCTAAGCATCCACGGACGAGANACCCCCAGAGCTCCCCACAAGGGGCTGCAGTGCAAGGCCCTTCCTCTCGCCGCTGGCAGCCGCCCCGGCAGCTCTCCCCATAACACTGCCTCCGCACAAGATCCCTTTTTGTTTCCTTTTACGAGTGAAGAAGCTCGGGGAGGGGGGGGGAACGCGCCTGCGTTTCCCGAGCGCCGCGTTTGTAATCCCCCAGCTGGGCTTGTTTGGGTTGGGGCTGCGTTCAGCAACTCCCGTGTCTTTTCTGCGGTTTGCTTTTTAACATGCCCCCCCCCTCGCTCCCCGCCCTCGGGAGAGGGGGAGAGAGGGAGGGAGAGATTGAGAGAGAGGGAGAGATGGAGGAGAGGAGGAGGGGAGAAAAGAGAAAGGCTGAACGTGAGCCAGCTGGCACGAGAGGAGACAGAGAAATCTGCACAAAGGAGCTTCCTCACTCACTTGCTGCTCTCAGCTCAAGGCACGGTGCAGGGAGGAGGGTTTGCTCTGCTCTCCCCCACACATCACTCAAGCCGTGCCAGACAAAGGAGATTTACCACGACACCCTCCAGAGGTGCCACCCGATGGGGCAGGATCCCGCCACCACTGTCGCCCCAGAGGTTGCCCAATGCTCTCGGAGCACCAAGGGAGGTTGTGAACAGAGGAGCCTGGCTCTCTGCGTCCTTGCTCCCACCAGGCGCCACCAGGAGAAGTTGGGTGGCTGGCAGGGCCGAGCGGGACGGCGCCGGCGAGCTGCCAGGAGGGAGAAGGCTGAACCCAATTTGAATAAAATGGAGCCACCCTGCTATTTTTTAATATGGAGGTGCTCCCCGCCAAGACTACATCTTCCAGCATGCACTGCAGCCACACACGCTGCCAACTTCAACCGGGACTCCCAGTCCACCGAGGCCCTGAGATGGACCTAGCACAGGGCAGGGCTTGAGGCA
Source organism: Upupa epops (assembly GCA_013397515.1). Lineage (NCBI taxonomy): Eukaryota > Metazoa > Chordata > Aves > Bucerotiformes > Upupidae > Upupa > Upupa epops. The sequence continues at coordinate 153,889 of VZRI01011600.1, read as the reverse complement.
CCAGTCACCTGTTGGCATTCCCGAGGAAAGCCTGAAATTGTCCAGTCCTGGCTCTATGGGACGGACAAGGTCATCGGAAGAGGCTGGTGATGGAGGAAGATGGCAGAAGCGAGCAAAGATCTATCCAGTGTCACCATGACCAGACCATCACTCTGCCCGGAGCAAAGCTCAGGAGATCGCTAATGCATTGGTGAGGTTGCTCAAAGAAGCTGTGGCTGCTCCATCACTGGAAGGGTTCAAGGCCTGGTTGGATGGGGCTCTATGGCAGCCTTCTCTGTGAGAGGTGTCCATAGCTGGAACTAGACAAGCTCTGAGGTCCCCTCCTGCCCAAACTGCTCGGTGAAGTGTCAGTCCCAACACCCACCTGCCACCAAACACCAGCTACAGCATCAGCTCCACATTCATCACCAGGCCAGAGGCACAGCTCAGGTCAAAATTCAACCTCCCATTTACCCATGACCTTAAAACACAGACTCTAGAGCAGCACTGGGCTATCACAGCAGAGCTGCAGATACCAGGGCACACAGTGCTTCCTCTCAACCTCTCCAAAAACCCCTATGAGCTACATTTAGCATTTGCCTCTTACTGACACTTGCTGAACCCAGATGCCAAACGGCGCTGAGGAGAAGCTCCATCTATGGCTGAAACACCCAACATTCTTGACTGTAAGGTCAACTGCATGGGTCTGCTGTCTCTTGATAACAAATAAAACATGATTTATTCAGTCCTCCAACACAAGAGGTGCAGAGCTGAGCCCACCATCGCTATACGCATGTCAACACGATGATGTCTCCTCATCCTCCCTTAGGGCTTGGACCAAGCCACTTTTTAAGGTCTCTTGCAACCCAAGTCATTCTGTGATTCTGTGATGCAGCTCATAGGACCTGAGCAGAACTGTTTCACAGGGACCTTGAGAGGCCACTTGGTGCACCCTTCAGTGGAAAGGGAACCCTGATGAGATTCTTTCCCATCTTTTCCAGTGCCATCTTGAAAGTTTCCAGTGATGGAAGCTGTTTCCATCAACGCTTGTTCTCCTCCTAAAAGCGCTTTTCTGATGTTGAGGTGAAACCTCTCCCAGTACAACTTGTACCCGTTGCTCTTTGACTTGTCCACACGGCCTCTCTTGTCGGTGCCCTGTAAGCCCAGTGAGGTGCCTGCACGCACAGACCTCCTTTGGAAGAGCTGAGGGACCCCCTGGCCCCCTGGCAGCCACATCTGCAAGAAAGGTCACCGTGCTGGAAGAAAGCAGCAGCACGGCCTAGAAGAGCATCAAGCGCAGCCAGGGCAGATGAGAGCTGTGCCAGCACTTGGTTGCAACTCTCCAACACCATTCCAGGGTAGGCACATCCCCTGTCTCAAACCTCTGCAGGAGGGATGAGCTTGGCTTTTCCTCTGGACATTGGCCAGAGAATAGCCTGCTCATCCAACAACACCAAGACACGCATCTTCCGGCATCCATGACCTTGCAGACTTCAACACCTCCGACAGCTGGACCAGCCAAGAAGAGCTTTCTCAGCCACCTCTACACCCAAATCCACAATCACCGAGGTACACTGGTGCTCAGTGCTCTTCACATCCAACCCTACTGGGAAAGACAGCTGTAACCCCCATTTACACAGGAGCAAAGGGATTTGATAGGTAAAATGACAGAGTGAGCTTTGTCCTGCAAGCTCGGACTGATCCCAAGCAAGGGAGACCCAACACAGACCTATCCTTCACCCTTTGGTCACCAGCAGGTAACTGCCTGGGCTGGCTTCCAGCAGGGAAGCAAAGCAGCCGTGGGGTTTAACCCAGGCTAGGTGCAGCCTCGCTAGCCCCAAGACCAGCAAAGTGAACTATTTACGAGAGGCTTTAGGATCCAAATCGATGATCTGTCCTCACATCCAACCTAGAAGTGGGCAGAGAGCAGGTAAAAATGACCCAACAGACTTATAAAGCTCCAGCCGAGCTCTGCACAAGCTGGAAGGGAGCCAGCACCCTGGGAAAGCCAGTGGTGAGAGGCTGCGGCAAGATGGATGTGATCTGGAAAGATTCCCCAATACATCAGTCATGGAGACGGGAAGAGCTTTGGCAAAGACCAAAGACAGCCAATGGGCACAAATAACCACTGAGGAAGGGCAGGATGGAGAAGGAGCTTGGACTTCTGTCCTGCTCACCCAAAACCAGCAGAGGCTCAGCAGCAGCCCCAGCTCCAACCATTTCCTCAGCAACCATTTGTACCAAACTCACGGTGGTCTCAGGCCCAAGCTGGACCAGGAGGAAAAGAAAACCAGTAGCTGCTTTGGCAGGAGCAGGGAAAGCTCCACGACAAAGCCAACATCTCGTTTGCCTTCTCCATCCATCAGAAGAGCAGTGGAGTGAGGGGCGTCTGCCAGCTTCAGCAGAGGAGAGACAGAGAGCCACTTGCTGGCTCCCAGGTTGCTCCCAAGGCAGGGAGGAACTCCTGCGCCTCAGTTTTCCTTTGGCCACTCCCCAGACTCAGGAAAAGGACAAACATCTCTGCGCTGCTCCAGAAGAAATGAAGAAGCCGCCACTATTAACGCCTCTAATTCCCTTCATTCACTAAGCAATTAGGGCACCTTGGCTGGGTGAGCAGGGGCCGTGCTCACAGCGGAGGCCCAGACGCACGGCCCTAATCTCTCTTGCTGTCAAACCACCGGCCTGGGAACGCTCTGGGGAAAAACTAAGGAGGCTGTGAAACCAAGGAGGAGGGAAGGCACACACAGACAGGGACAAATCGAAGCAGAGCCAAGAAATCAAGAAATCCCTGCCCCTTTTTGTCTTCCCCTGTAACCCTGGGCGGGATAACAAATAGGTGCAGCGCCCAGATTAATAAACCCCATTTGCAAAGCCGCAATAGACATCAGAAAGTTGCTAATTCACGCTAATGACCCATTGCGAATCGCTGAATTCTGTGTGAATTAGTCGGCATGGAAAGGGACACAATGAGGAGCAATGAGACCCACAGGGCAGTGGGGATGGGGTTCAGGTTGGTCCTCAGGGTTCACCGGTAGCTGCAGGTACAGAGGGGAAGTGAGGACAAGCCACAAAACCTCAACACCCACTCCCTGCACTCCTGCCACCACAGCCCAGCTGATGGCTCCGCAGCAGCGTCAGGAATTTTGTGCATGTGAAGGACATTCAGCTGCAACAGAAGCAAAATCATCTCTTGGTTTCATATCTAAATCCCATTTTCTGCCCAAACTCCAAAGCTCACACAGCATTTCCCTTAAAGAAATGAGCACCCAGGGTCACAAAGCAAGTTCCCCAGCCCGTTTTTTTCACTGGAGGATCTCAGAGCAAAGTCTCACTCCTTCCCCGGAAGCCACATCACACCACAAGGCGCTGGTCCTTACTAGCAGCAAAGAGTGGTTTGGATGCAGCCACGTCCCAGTGGGAGCTTTTCTAATGCCTCAAGACCAACCAGGTCCAAGCAGCTAACCTAGTGCGGGGACATGAGGCCAAGCGGCTGCTCCTGATGCAGCCAGAGCGCTGGATTGGCAGCTATGCATGGCCACCAGTGGGCTTCCAGGACAGCTACATACTCTAAGCTGGCTCATCTCCCACCATTGGTCTAAGAAAAGGCCCTCCACACCCAGAAGAGCTCCTCAATAGACTCTCTACAACTCCAAATCAATGGCATTATCCTCTCTCCGGCCACTACCACAGCAGCACCAGCCCAGGCCATCTCCAGGAGCTCTCAAAAACCTCTCCACACCAACCACCACAAGCTGTGAAAAAACACAGGGCAGATTTGGGGACAGACCTACAACTTTTCACACAAAAGAGCTTGGGGAACCATAAGGCTGTGTTCTAGATGTAAGGATTGAGCTGGACCTCACCTGGCACTCACTGGGGAATCTCCCCATGTCCTGGAGAAGCTGACCTGCTGTGTTCACAAGTGAGTGAGCACAGTTGAGCTGTCCCCAGCCCCTGGACAGTCACCCATGACCTCACCTTCTTTCGGTGGGGAGCTGCCAAGCGGCTCCCCACAAGCATCCAGCCAGAAAGCACAAGCAGCAGCATCAACACTCAGAAGTGCAGAGAGGCACACCTCCTGTCACCCATCCCCAGCACAACCTACCTGGGCCCATAAATACCATCTGATTTACATAAGACCCTGGATAAGGGGACAAAGAGGCTTACACTGCCTTACAGCTGGGCTGGGGTTGCATCAGCACCCAGGGGCTCTAATCCCACTCAAGAGGTCTGCTGCTCCCTGCCAAGGCCCAGGGCTCTTCCCTCCAGGATTCCTCTGGCATCCACCCAAGAAACCCCAAGGAAATCACAACCCGCGGCCCCAGTCCCCAGCTGCCTTCCTATCGCAATGCGGGAACCTCTGCCACGGTATGGACACAACTCACGGACAAGGACTTTGTTTTGGCAGGGACACCTGCGAAGAACCAATCCAAAACCAAGACAGCTTCTGGGTTTTCTATAATTTACACAATTAAAATGATTTTGTGCAGACAATCAAGAGGCAAATCTTGGCTCAACGTGGCTCTATTCTTAAGGAAAAGACATCAGACAGAGCGAACTCTGGTCCTTCCTCCTTGCTCACACACAGCACAGACACACTGCTAGGGAGCTCTGATGCCATAGGAGAACCCTTCAACCACCTCCACACATGGCAAGCCCTTTCTTCCCTGAAAAGGCCCATTTTCAGACAGGGATAAAGCTTTAGGGGCAACAAGAGAAAAAAAACCCACAACAGTGTTTGGCACGCTCAGAGGACACCGCGATGACACGTGTTAGAAGCCACTAATGCACGTACACCAGCCAAATGGCGACTCACAAAACACACAGCGCCCAGTCCCAGCCCAGCTCAGGAAAAAGGAAACTAAATAAAACAAAAACACACCCCCACCCCGAGTCCAGGCCATCCTCAATTACAGATCATTACAACTTGCTCGATAATTAATTTCTTCTGGTAGCTCTGCCTGGCTCATGGCCCCTGTCCCGAATGCGAGGCCAGTTTAGGTGAAACATTACATCCTTGTCCTTTTGCACCAGCGAGACGGCGCCACGCACGTCACCCTTCCCCGGCAAGAGGAGAAAACCTCGCTGGATCATCAAGGGCGTAAAAGGGGCACAGGGAAGGGAGAGCAGTGGGGGTGGGTTTGTTTCCAGAGTGAAAATGGCTTCAAAATAATAAATTCTAAATTCTTTCTGGTCAGGAGGTGATCAATAAAACCAGCTGACTGGATTTCTCGAGCGTCGTGCGTGTGCTGCCAACAAAGAGCTCGAAATGTGCAGCATAATCCGACGCTGGAGTCATCACACAAAGCGTGGAAATAGGTTTTCCTGAGGATGTCCAGGCGAGCAGAGCTGCACAGGCCAGAGCCTGTGGGCCGGCCCCCATAGCGGCATCCTTCAACCTTCTGGAGCAGGGGAGCAAAAAGGGGCCCTGCGGGTGCATGCCCTGAAAACGTGTGTCCCAAACACTTCTTCCCAAACACTTCTTCCGGGGATAAAGGAAGGAGAAAGGAGAGGCCAGGCGGGAGGCGGAGGGGAGCCAAGTCCCACAGCCCTGAGCTGAACTTGTGACCTTCCCCACACACGCAATGGGGTAGTAGCCGGGCCAGCCCCACAGCGAGCGGTGTCCTGGCCCTACACTGAGCCAAGTTCTGGCCCCACATCCCCCAAAGCCCTTCGGGGTGTCTCGTGGTCACAGCCACGTTGTCACCGGTGGTGTCACCCCTCTGCCACTCCCGGGGTCCGAAACGGGAACCGGATCACGGTCACACAGGGATCACACGGGCCTTCTGTGGGGTGCAGCTGGGGGTCTGCAAGACGAGCTGGGCCCGCCCCGCAAACACTCACAGACACCTCGTGCTCGCCAATCGCCTCTAGGGAACGCTAGGTCTTCCGTGATTTGTACCCAGAGCCCCCGGAGGGCCCGTGTGACCCCCACGAGCACCCCGAAAGGGCTGCGGTGCAGCGCGCCAGAGAAACCCAACCCTCCGTGCACAGGCGGGGGGGGGCAGAAAAAGGAGACAACCCCTCTCCGCCAAGGGACAGAGCTGCCCCCGGGGAACCGCATCCCTCCTCCTAACACCCACCGCGCCCCCAGCACCGACCCTCACCCCAAAACCCATCCCAGCAGCGATCCCCCACGCGGGGAACCGAGCCCGATCTCCCCCCGCGGCTGAGAATCCAAGCTCCGCACCCACGGGAGCCCACCCCCCAACACAGCTCTGGCGTGGGGGGGGGACCACACAGGGCACCCCCAGGCCCAACCACGAGACCCCTCGCCACAGGAAGGTGACCAGGGGGAGGGACCCGCTCTCTGCAAGCCCCGACCCCCGTGAGACTGGGGGGGGTGCACCCCCCTTGTCCCCGCGGTCACTGACGGGCGGCCCCGGCCCCCCGGGTTAGGGGGGCAGAGCCGGGGTGGGGCTCAAAGGCCGCGGAGCGGGTGGCGGCTCCGGCTCCAACGGCCGCCGGGAGCGAGAACCGGCCACAGACAACGGCCGGGCCCAACGGCTGCGGTGGTGGCGCG
>VZRI01011600.1:117233-147016 GCA_013397515.1 Upupa epops | reverse complement strand
GAAGGGCTGTGCTATGGCAGCACTGGTCCAGCACAGTGGGCCAGAAGGAGGAGAGCACCCGAAGAACCACCATGGAACCACCTGGGACCCACCTCACCACCCCCTTCACCCACCCCATCATTCTCAGAACCTACATCACCCCCAGAACCCACCACATCACCCGCAGAACCCACCCTGGCCCTCCCAGAACTCACCCCATCACAGCACACACAGCCATTTTCCTACCACAACAGCCTTCTTCCTCCTTTTTTGTCCGTGAACAGGAGAATGGGGGACCCAAACCCTTGGGAAGGAGGTGGGACACAGTGAAGGGAGGTTTGGGTGCCAAAGAGGGCCATACTGGTGGCACATGAGCAACAGGCCGGAGCAGCAGCTGCAGCAGAAGCCCCACTTGGCCTGGCATGCCAGAGAGCAGCCCCCACGGCACAGTCCCACACCAGGCCTTGGAAACGGGAACTCTCAGAGTTCTGTGTGTGAGGGACGATGCAGGTGGACGCTGAGCCCATTCCCAGTACTGCCAGCAGCTGTGACAATGAGCAAGGCCCAGATGGTCCCAGGACAGTGAACACCAACTGCGAGGACTCATACATAGAGGTCCAACTGCCCCCACCCACATCCCCAGTGCTCCCAGTAAGCTGTGGGCTGCAAGCTGGATGGACACACATCTTCTTTAATGCTTCTGCAATCCAACAAAGTGATAGATACCTAACCGCGCTCTGGGGTCCGTCCAACACCTGCTCAGAGCCAAGGACCATCCGGGTGGTGGGAACACTCACCCCGCTCACCCCGTTGCCTTCTGCTTCATTAACCCCTTCTTTGCTCCCTGATGGATCTTTGTGTCCAGCTTCCCTGTGAGGAGAGAAGGAACAAGAGGCCCTGTGACCCCTCTGCTCTTTATGTTTAAATGCCATTTGCAATGCAAAGCAGCTGGAGGCAGCCAGGTCTCCCAGTTAGTGTGTTCCTGTCAAATCCCATTATCCTCCTGGAGGCGCTTCCGTCCTTCCGCATGCACCACACCACCGGGACAGAGCAGGAGAGGGTAAATAACCTCCAGCCACCACCACGGGGAGAACCAACCCGCTGAAGGGAGACAATGGAAGCACTGAGCCAGTGGCAGCCACCTCCACCAACACATCTCCTCCTTCGGAAAACTGCCTCTCCGCCCCTGTGCCTGCAGCATCCTTCTGTCTCTGGGGTGGTCACTCCCTCAGAAGAGGATCAGAGCTTGATCCTGAGAAGTTGGACAGGCAGAGCTCGCCCTAGTGAAACCCAACGGAAGTGGAGCTGGGGGTGCTCTGCCCAGGTCACTTGATGTTGTCACCCTGGGGAACCACACGTGAGGCCAAGGAGAAGGGTGAAATAGGGACCTTTCTCGGGCTGGGTTTGCAGACTGCTCTTGCCCCAACTGACAGAGCGGCAGATGGTATGGAAGACCCACCATCCCCCTGTCAGCCTTGTGAGGGATGGCTGCCCCATCTGCCTAAGGATGGGGAAAGGTGCCTCCTCCTCACAGTGGCTGGGCCCAACAATGAGTCCGACCAGCACCTGGACCCCAAAAGCCATCAGGAGGCTGCTCTGCTCCACCAGCCAGCAAACCTAAACCAGCTGGCAGGGGATCATCAGGGAAAGGCCAAAAATAAGGCACCAGCCCCAGGGTCCTCTACTCTTTCTCAGTGGTCTAGGAACTCTCTATCTGCACTGTGACCTGTTCCCCCACACTCTGCAGCCACTCGAGTAGGTTTCTGAGTGATGCTTAAGGGAGCTTCCAGGAAGCTTTGCCAGGATTCAAGGAAACCTCCCACAAGAGCTACCATCAAGCGCTGTTCTCGCACACTACAGCCACAGAGATGTGCTTGGGGAGCACCATGTCCCAGTGCCCAGCGGTAGCCCTGGCATCAAAACTCAGCCTGGAGGACCTCTTCTTTGTGTCCCCATCCCCAGAGTGGCTGACAGTGAGTGATTTGCAGCACAGAGGCATTGGGATGCCGTCACGGCCAGGTCCACAACGATAGCTGGCAATAGATCCTGCTCTGGCTTGGCTTCCCAACAAGACAAAGTGGCATGTTGTCATGGCTGATGCCAGGCATCACGTGGACCAGGGCAGCCGGTGAGCTTGTGTGGGGACGTGAGCTGGCACTATCACTCTGCTCTGTGGCCAGCTGGGAGAACTGGGCCTTGGGCCTCCTGGCAGCTCACGCCAGGTCCTACAAAACACTGCCTTACCCCAAGGAAAGGTGAACAGCTTCCAGAGCCAGTGGGCAGCCACTGGCACAGCCAACTCCCTTCCTCACTGTCAGACCTAGCCTTCCCCGACAGCAAAGCATCACCACGCAAAGGAGACAGTGTGACATACAGGGAGGGGACTGAGACAGAGGGGCAGAATCTGGCTGCCCTGATTCACCCCACACACAGTTTCCCCTTTGGCCACCAAACTGCAGCTGGGTGAAGGCAGCAGCTGGCAGTGAAGGGGCAGCAGAGGCTGTAAAATAGCCAGGAGAGGTTAAACCAAGGGGAAATAAAGGACACAGTAGCTCCTTGGATGCCAAGATGGAGAAGCTGGCATGGCCCTGCACACTCACCCGCAAAGAGCTGTCCTGGGGGTAAGGTCCCAGCACTGTGGCTGGTGGCCATTGGCTGCACTCACCACCATCAGGAAATCAAACTAGTTTGAGGCTTCTCTCCTGAAAAGGTAGGAACCCTCCCAGTGCTCAGGGAGACAGTGAGACCATGGGAGAACAGTGCTTTCCTGAGCAGGTAGAGGAAAAGAACCCTTCAAACCCAACAAACCCCACCCCACACTGTGCTTCAAAGCCATTATTAACCATCCTAAGGAATCCTGCGGCTCCTGGGCCACGAGATAACTGCTCCTGGAGAACCTTGCTGCCGCCGAGACAGAGAAGCTGCTTGTCATCTCTGCTAAACAAACAGCCACGGCTGCTGGTGCTTATGCTGCTTTTAGCCCGTCACATTAATGTTTCACAACCCCCGAAAGCGTGCTCGGTACCTTCCTCGGGCTGGGTGTGCTGGGGAGGCTGCTAATAAGGATGGAGCTGACTGCAGGCTCCCAGCTGCTGCATCCTCCTCCAGCTTGTTCGTGGCAGCACACAGGGCTGACTAGCAGCCTGCACAGGGGCTGGTGGCTCATAAAAAGGACTAATAGTGCTGGCAAGAGGAGCACGGGGCAGATGCCATGGCACTGCCCTGCCAGCTCTACCAGGATGCTCCATCCCACCAGTCTGTGGACGGACAGGGGCCATCTGGTCCTGCAACTTCGTCGAGAGGGTGGCTGTGAACCACAACACGGAGTGGGTGCGGAGCATCACCCCAGCAGCTCAGACCCTGACTTGGGCCAGTGCTGGAGGTGAATCAGCCACAGACACTGGCACTCCCAGACTGCTGGAGGTTTGTGGTGGTGGCAGGAAGGGGCTGGTGTTTGGAAGGAAGCGACATCTGAGGAAAGGGAAACCGAAGACACAGAAAACATCGCAGCCGTATTCGAGTCATTAACCAAACACCTACAGATCAAAGAGCACAGGGCAAAGGTTGCAAACTTGTACAGCAAAGGCAAGCGGAGGTGGCGCTGAGAGCAGGCACTGGACGCCAAGGGGGGCATCTGTGGAAACTTTACTACTTACAGAGTTTGGGTTTCCCTTTGATGGGGAACTTCACAACCATCTCCTGGGGATTAGTGCAGATAAAGACAAACGGAGACCCGCACTCCTGGCTCAGCTCCGGATGCTGTGAAACACAGACACAAAGCAGAGTGAGAGCTGCTGCTATGGGTGAGAAAGCTTAGCCATGAGAAGCACCACTGTGTCAGAGATGGGATCTGCTGGGGCAGCTCAGACCAAGAACCTTTAATGAAAAACAAAAAGAAGAAACCAATTGTGGGTTTGGGTCTACTAAGGAGACCTGGCTGAGCGTCTTCATGCTTTTCTCCTGCTTTGCGGCACTTCCCCTTGTGCTCCAGAGCCCCTTCCCAACCCTGTTAGCACCAGTGTTTTGCTGCCTAAAAGGGGCCAATTCAGGGCACAGAGTCCATGCAGAGATTTCACTGCCGGGAAGATGAGGAGGGATTTAATAGGAAGGCTGTGAAGAGCTTGTTCTGCTCATTAGCCAGAGCAAGAGGAAGGGAAAGAGGAAAAAGCCAGCACTCAGCACACCCACATCCTCAGCTCAGCCCCACTGGTGATCAACAATGAAACCAGTAACAAACAAGGTGTGTATTGCCCCTGGCTTCAGATTTCCCCTGGCTGCAGATGCTGAGCTGCTCCAGCCTGGCAAACCCTGCCCAAAGAGCCCACAGAAGCTAGGAAAACTGCTGCCTTATTTCATCCCTGCTCCCCTGCCTTCTTCGAGCCGATCCGCCCGCGCTGCTGCCGGGGACAGGATGCCAGAGCAGATGGAATAGCGTGTCCTGGCAAATCCCCCATTTGGTACTAACAAATGATTCCTGGGCTGGCTGTTTGAGAAGCTCTCCCCGACCTGCCAAGTGGAGTTTGGATTTGCCCAGGAACAGCTGGGCAGGGCAAGAAAAGTGGGGAGCTCCCGCCCTCCCACACCGCAGCGAGGTTTGGCAGACGGGCCGGTGGTTTAGGGGAGATTTACAGAAGCCCAACACTGGGATTGGATCAGGCGGGGAGAGCATTTCCAGCCCCTCTCATTTTACAGCAGTGTGGAAGAACATAAGAGCCAGCGGAGTGTGCAAGGGGCTGTCAGCACAACCCCATGCCGAGAGCAGGGAAGAGCCGGTGCTGACCGGCATGACCCCCCGCTGCCCCACAGTACCTCCCAGGGCTGCACAGGTTTCTCTCAACCTGGTTTTGTGGTGATGTTTTTTGGCTGTGCCCCATTACTTCACTTGCTTCCCCTGCTCTGTGCCACTGCCAAGGACTTTCATTTCCCATCTGCAGGGAAGGAGGATGCCGGAAGGTCAGGGAGAGCCAACGTGAATATCGCTGGCCAGCACCTGGTGAGTGCAAAGCACTGGTGACACATTACTGCTCTCGGCGTTACGCAGGTGACTGTTGGGCCCTCTGCAGGTACAAAATCATTTCAGTTGTAAAAAGACCTTTGAGCTCTTCAAGTCCAACCGCTCCCCCAGCACTGCCAAGTCCCCACTAACCCCTGTCCCTCATGCCACACCTCCAGGGATTTTTACCCCTCCAGACACAGGGACTCCCTGGAACCAGCAGTGGAAGGAGCAACCAAGCTGTTTTTCCCACCAAGAGCTCTCAGCCAAAACCAGGCTCAAACCTGCAGCTCCAAAGGCTTCCACCTCCATCCCACCCCAAAGCCGAGGCAGATGCCACAGCTGCGACACGGGTTGATGCTTCCACGCTGCATCCTTTCATCTCTGCTGCCGGGGTACGTTCCTGTACGCATGCCAAACCCTTGCGTGTCCTGCATTTTAAAAGCCTCGCTCCTTCCTCTAGCATCTCACTCCCAGGAGGCAGGGAAGGAGCCCTGGTCCTTCAGGCTTCCCATTGTACCTACCCGAAAGAAAGCTCTTATCCCATCCCGGAGAACAACAAAGGCAGAATACTCCTGCCTGAGAAGAAGCCGTAACCCTTTCCTCAGCCCCCAGACAAGATGCTCCGAAGTGGAGAAGACAAGGCCAAGCTCCCACAAGATGCTGAGCCTGACCCCTCAAGGTTCCCTGGTCCCTTCCACAAGTCACTTCAACTCCTCCATCCTGCAGCAATAATGGGAGATTTTGGGCAAAGTCCTGGGGAGCAGGAAAGCTTGAAAGAGGGGCTATGCTAAGGATCACTTGATTCAGCAACTTAAAGACCTTCTGCCACCTCAGAGGAGTGGGAGCTGGGCAGGCTCCATGGGCTGCAAGCAGCCAGCACTGCTCACCAACTGCTGCTGCAGCCCACTGCTGCCCATGGCTTCCCTCCACGGAGAATCCTACGCGCCCTCAGCCACCACCCTCCCTGCTCTTCCTACCACAGAAGCTGCACCAGCTGGGCTTCACTTTGCTGCCAAAGGGTTTGTAAGGTCCTGCCTGTGAAGGGGGAAGAGAGAATATCTCAGGGCAGCTTGTTGCCCTCAGAGAGAGCTAGAGGTTCAGCACAGTGTGTGAGAGGTTCAGCACAGTGTGTGCTGGAAATGGGAGCTGAGCACTGGGCTCCCCCAAAACCAACCACCATATTCACCCTCTGGCTGCAGCTGGGACTATCAGCTGTCCCTGAGCAGCAATCCAGCGCAGCTGCCAACACGGAGAGCTGCTAAAAAATGTTCCGTACACCTTGTTTTCACCAGCCCTGGTCTCGTATCATCACCAGAACTAACAGCAGGGCTGCCAGCTTCCCCTCTCCCAGCCCTCAGCCAAAGAGTACAGGAGGGGATGAGCCAGCAGCGACACCAACCCACCCCCTCGTGACATTTGGAAAAGCAAAACCAATCCTGCTCCTTTTCTTCCCTCTCTCCCCCAAATCTTCTCCCCCCCAATCAATCTGTTCAGTGTTTTTCATCCCGATTTGGGCGAAGTCTCCACCCTGAGCTTGTACCGATTCCCCAGCATGGCGTAGGGCTGACCCAAGATCCCCCATTTCCTCATCCTCCCTGCTAAGGGGGACCCAAGGAGCTGAATGGAGCCAAACCATCCCTAATGAGCCGAGCTCTACTCCAGCAGGCCTGAGGCAGAACAAAGGCTCCACATGCCATGAGCAGTGGCACTGTACACAGCACAAAGCCAAAACACTCCTAGCAGTTTCATTAGGGACCTTTCAAGAGCATCTCTCACTCTCATTAGGGTCTCTGGACACAAAAGGTGAGGCAGCATAAGAGCCCAAGTGATAACAGTGGATTGGATGTTTCACACGTGCTGGCCAGAGCAGCCCTGCAATGAGCCCAGGCCCTCCTTTGCTGCTCTTGCCCATCAGCCGGAGAGCAGTAGAGAACTGCACACTGGAACCTGCTGTCCTTCAGAGGGTCACCCTGTCCTCTCCAGCCCCCGAGACGCTGGCACTGCTGGGCGAGGAGCTGGTTGAGTCGCTGGGGAAGGTTAATAATGGAGAGGACTGAATCATTTTCCTGGCGCAGGTCTGCCCTGCCAGGCAGCACCAGGCCAGGACACCAGCTCCTGCCTTCGCTTCCCCATCACTCTCCAAGAGCTTTGGAATGAAAAGAGGCAGAGCTGGAAAGCAGCAGGGTCTGGAAAGAATAAAAGCAAGCAGAGCCCATGTGTTGGCAAGGGAGCTCAACGTAAAATGCCTTCAAAGGGGAAAAAAACCCCATCCCAGCAGAGCCGTGGTCGGCCGCAGCAATAAATCATCCGTGCCCAGCAGCAGAACCGGGCGCTGGGTGCTGCAAGCAGCTCTGTGGCCACACACACAGACACAAGCACCCCTGAGAGCTGGGCGCAGTGTCCTTCACCCCGTTTTCTTGGTGATTTGTGGGGAAGGCGGATCCGCTCTTCGTTCATGGCTCATAAGCTTCATAGCTGTCAGACTAACGTAACAGGTAATTAACTGCTAAACAGCCATTTTCTCCTCCTCTCCAGAGGGAGATCGCTCACCATCCAGCTAGAAAATGTTTCTTTAGTGGTTTGCGAAAGGGAAAGTTGGGGGGTTCTGGCAAGCGCTGGGGGTGCCAGGGCCAAAGAAGGGGTACTGGCAGCGATGCCCGAGTCAGGAGCTCGGCTCTGTGGGACAAACCAAGTCTGCAGAAAGGAGAGACGTGCTGCCAATCCAGCAGTGGATGCTGCAAAGCCTCCCACTCCAGTAAGCCTGGAGCTGCAGGTGGAGCTGCCCGATCTGATCCAGTGCCTGATGCTCTGAAGGTAGGAGATTTCTAATACGAAGGGATAAATCCCCATCTTATCATGCTCACAGCATGCAGGAACTGTCAGAAGCTGCTGTGGCCAAGCTGCATCTGTCCAGGTCCCTTTTCCTGGAAGGGAGGTGCTGAAGCCTTGTTTCCCATCTGTGGCTATGTTCTCCATCAGGACATCATCTGGCTCTGAGGATGCTCCAGCCAGTTCACCAAGCCCAACCCTCACCCCCAGGGCTGCCGTAGGGCACACTCACCCAAAGGTGACACCATCTGTGCCAGGAGATTGCAGTCTGCACCTGTGCCCAACCACCTCCTCCTGACTCACAGCCTGCAGAGCACCCCAACAGGAAAGGCTGAGAGAACTGGGGCTGGAGAAGGGAAGGTTGAGAGGGACTAATTAATGTCTGTAAATATCTGAGGGGTGGGGGTCAGGAGGAAGGGGCCAGTCTCCATTCTGTGGGGCACAGTAACAGCACAAGGAATAACGGGGATGAACTTGAACCTAGAAGGTTCCACCTCAGCAGGAGAAGAAACCTCTTTGCTGTGAGGGTGACAGAGCCCTGGAACAGGCTGCCCAGAGAGGCTGTGGAGTCTCCTGCTCTGGAGATTTTTCAGACCCCTAGGGGATCCTGCTCTGGCAGGGGGCTGGACTGGGTGATCTCTAGAGGACCCTTCTGACATCCTGTGGTTGTATGAGTGCTTTGCCTCAAGGTTTGAGCTCCCCCATGGCATGCTCTCACATCACTCGCTCAACTCTGAGCAGGCTTTCAAGCATCATCTTGCAAGGATCCCGTTCCCTCTACCGCAACACCGGCCAAGAGCCTTTGGCCCAGGCCAAACACCCTGTGTGCCTCACCAGAAGCCCCAGAGTGGATCCAATTCTCTATAAACACCACGTTTTTCCAGCCTGAGGCAGAACCATCCCATGAGTCCACCTCGTGAACCCAAGGAGCCCCACACACTGCCGCTGGCTGTGGATGCAGTGGAGCAGTCGGGTGTTCGACCCGAATTGACAGGCCAGGCAGAAAAACAAAGCAAAGCTAAACAAAAAAAGCAAAAAGCTAGAAAAAGCAGGATGGTGAAGAAACACAAACAAAAGCCGGCAGCCAAACTTTTGTTTGAAAGCCTGTCAGGTCTAGACTGCAACGTGTGAGGAAGGAACAGCTCAAACCTGCAGCTGCTAATGGTTATGGATTTGGCAATCAAAACGTCTTTGTTAAAACAGGGGAAAAAACGAAAAAAGAAGTTAACTGCCTGAGTATTGAGGTTACAAACCGCAGCCTTGATGCATTGTTGCAGTCAACATCCTCCCCGCTGCTCTGGAGAGCCGACATCTGCTGTTGGCAGAGCACGCGCTGGCACGGGCACAGCTCCCCAGCCACCCCGGGCCCTTCCCCTGGCAGCTAGGCACATCCCAGCGCACTGGGCTGGCCACAGGATCCTTCCCCCACGGGGCTGCTGGGTGTCATCTGCCCTGCACCAGCCTCAAGCCCAGCACCACGTCTGCACTTGGACTCAAAGGGCATAGGAAGCAATTAGACCTAGTAAATGATAAGTGGGCTCTGACATGCAGATTGAATGCTCAGACTTGTGCTGCCGCACTGAAGGTTTTCAAACGCTGGGTGGCTGGTGCCAGCAAACCCCGGGCATGCTACACCCTTTCCAAACCATCATCACAGGACCTACAGCACCACTACCCTCAACATCCTGCCCCGCTTTCCTCTGGCAGCAGGAGTCCTTTAGGGGCTCACTCATCTACCACAGTGGTTCTCCTCTGTAGCTGCTGGCTGCCCTCTCATTTGGGGTCACCCATTTGGAGGCTCAACCAGCCAGCGAGGGAGTAGGGCACCTGAGGCCAACCTGCCCTAACCCTTGGCTTCAGCATTAAATAAAAACTACAGACCAGGAAGGCTGCAAAGTATCAGTGACTGCAGCTGAAAGGAGGGACCCCCCCCACCCTGCGATGGCTGCCCAGTGTGCTGAAATGGTAGCAGAGGCTAAGTCCACAGTCATCGTTAATTAAGTCATTCACTTCAGCCTTGGCTCCCCTCCCTCCCTAGGGTCCAGGAAAGCAGAGGAGAGGGCAGGCTCGCCTCCATCCTTCGATTCCTTTGGCATGTTAATGCATTCCTAAATTAATCAGCATCAAGTGACAATCTCTCCCTCATCTTAACAGCCGGAGCGGTGGCCTCAGCAAACCTGCTGGCTCAGGCAAGGCAGCTGGAGCCTGCCGAGAGGCGCTGATGGAAACCAAAGCACTTCACGGACGGAAAAACTCCCTTGGCTCTTACCGTGGGTAATCCAAACCAGCTGCAGCCTCCCGCAGCCACCGAGCGGCCCAAGACGCCCAACCAGCGCTTGTGTCACTCAGAGCCGGCGCTGGTAGAGCTCAGCTCGAGGGAGAAGCTCCTGCGTGTGCTTTAACTGCTGTGCCAGCGGCGGCCACCTCTCTCCCTCTCATTAACTTCCTCCTTAGGAAAATATTACCAGTGGGTTATCGGTCCCGGAGATAATCTACACAGGCACCTTCTGGAGTCTAAATATAGACCATTTCTACCCCTATTGAAGGGCGTCAGGCAGCTCCTGGCTCCTCAGCACCTGAGCCTCATTATTTTTGTTTTCATGGGGGAGGGAGGACGATGAGAGATGAAACACACAATCCTGGGAGGGCAAGACAGAGCCCATTTAGCTGGTAATGGCAGGCTCGTGGCTCAGGAGCAGCTCTGACACCTTCCCCTCTCCTCAGCTCTAAGACACTGAGATGCCCTAGAAACGGTAAACAAACACTCTGCTGCCAGTCAGACGCAATCCCCCGGCATTTCAGCTTGAGATGAGGCGCCAGTCCTGGCTGGAGCACCGCATCCACTCCAAACCCAAACACACCGCTGCACCAGCGGAAACAGCCTTTTTTTTCCAGCTTGAGTCTCTGGGATCAAAGTCACTGCCCTCAGAGCCCATAAATGTAAACAGTCCCCTGCCTGCTTGGGGCTCGTGCCAAGCCCCGGCCTGCATTTCCCTGGCTGAAGTCACCAACACCTTGCACAGGAAAAGCAAAGCAGCTCAAGGTGTGGGTGACGTCAGCCCCAGAGTGCAGAAAGAGCCACCGTCAATGCTTGGGGCTTGACAAGAAGGGAGGGGATAGAGAGAAAAAACCCCAGCAAGTTTCCAGGTCAACTCTGGAGCCTAACAAAGGGATCATTCTGGTCTCAGGCAGTTTTTGGGTGGCTGCCACAAAGAGGAGGAAACGAGCCCAGAACGTGTGCGGGGAGGTGCGAGATGTGCAGAGCTCCAGTGGAAACGTTGGGCTAGGAGTGTAAGGAGCTGCTGACACCCAGGCTGGACTCAGAGAGCGACCTCTACTCCAGACACAGAAGGCAACACAAGAGGTACCTGGGGAGGACTTTCCTAGCTGACCGCTCCTAGAGGAGCTCCCATCCAAAGCTTCTGCCTCTGAGCAGTGGAACAGGGTGTGAATAACCCCTGACAGGGAAGCTCTGCTTTATTTGTCACAGGAGCCTCAGAAGAAGGGACTTAACCAGTCTGTGCAGTCAGTTGCACAACTGGGATTAGTGTGATGCCATCTGATGCTGATCTTAATCACCACATCCCACTCTGCTCCCCACCAGCTGCCGCACACACAGCCCTGCTCTGCCAGCACTCCTTGCACAGCCACTCCAGCTAGCCCTCGAACACTGCCTGTGGGGCAAAGCTGCATGAGTGACCCCTTAAGGGGTTCCCCATGGCCAGTAATAACACAGAGAAGTCATCAGTCCCCAAGAACCTGGCAAGCACCTGCGCCGGGGATGCAGTCTGAGCCTGCTGGTGCAGCACAACAGGAAGCCGTAGCTTGGATTTCAGCACAAGCATTAAAAACATGAAAAAAAAAATCACTAAATGAGGATAACAACAGAAAAACAGCAGCAGGCTGCCACCACCTTCTTCATCAGCCAACCGGGAGAGGAGGCAACAGCATGGGAATCAAACCTGCAGCACTACAAACCACGGAGCAGAGAGCACCATCAAAAGGATGGACAGAGGGCAGAGGAGTGGGAGAAGGGATGGAGCAGGAGGAGCCTCCAACCGAGTGAATCAGTGGCCACAAAAGTCCAAGCAAACCCACTGAGAACCACCATCAAAAGACCAGGAGCAAACTGGGAATCATTTGGCCTTCAGGTGGTGGGAACCACCACAGATGGGGCTTGTTCTGCATCAAGGGGTTTCCTCAAATTGGAGCTGGTGAAGAGGAGAGGTCTGAGTCCAAGCTCCAACAGCCCCACAGGGATCTCCCTCTCCAAGAGATCTTTGCTGCTGTGTTGCATTAACCTGCTACCTACCGATCCTTGGAAAATGTTCCACGGTTCTCACAGGCCAGGAGTGGCAAAACCACATCGTCCTGTCTCCCGGCCCCTCAAAGCGAGAAGGAGCCCCACTGCAGGCCGCAGAACGCCTGGCAGATACTGCTGACAAGCGGCTTTTGTGGCTGGTTGCTGATGAACCTGGGCTGAATCATCAGCAGGAGCCACAGGGATTTCCTGCCCCCCACAAGATCCTGCTCAGATTCCCAACCCGGCACTGCACACTTCTTTCCGCTTTCTAGAAAAAAATCTATCTCAACTTCCTTCAGATGCACTTGCTGCTCCTTACAGCCCACAAAAGCATCCACTCCCTCATGAATCAACTGCAGAAAGGTGCTTAGACCTCCAAATTCAACCTGACAAGCTGGAGAAACAAAGGCTGGGAGGGGAAAAATGGCCCAAACCACTGTAAAATCACAAGAAATTAGGAATGATAAATAATTGTCAATATGGGAGCAGCAAAAAAGGCGGTGAAATACAACCGAAGGGAAGGGAAGGGAAGTCTTGCCAACAAGTCTGATAACCGCTCCTGGAAGACACTGCTGCGTCTCCAGTGCTGCTGCAGCCAATGCCACCAGTCAACTAGAAGCAACTCAGAGAGAATCAAGCTAAGGATGCAGCTCCTCCCTGGGCAGGTCACAAAGTCGTAACCTACAGCGCAGTCTGCAGCCCCTTGGAAGTTCCACTGAACCCGCATGGAACAAGGCACAGCTGTCAGGGAGGGAGGAAGTACCTGTGAGACACCAGGACATGTTTCTCCACCGCAGGCAGCAGAAGGATGAGAATCTGCGTTTAAGACCAAACAGCTAACTAGTGGGTGCTACAGAAGAACCCTACCCCGTGTCCTCTCTCCCATGCCAGGCCACCCACTCCTGCAGATACCATGGTATTCCAGTCCCAAAGCTCCCTCTGCTGCTCACACTCCAGCCTCTCCCCCTTCCACATGTGACTTGAGACAGCCCTGTCAGAAACAGAGCTCTCAAATATTCTCAGCATCTCTATTTTCCTAAAAAACCCTCAGAGGGTTTGGGAAAGTCAGGAGAGTACTTCAAGAGAAACAGCCCCCAGCTGCTGATGCCTCTGCAACTTCTCAATTAAACTCTGCTTAAACTCTTCAGTGAGCAGAGGGGAATAACCACTTCTACCAGCCTCCTGCTCCAGGCCACTCCCCAGTGCACTGAACAGGAGACACTCAAGGAAAAGAGGAGCAACAGCTCCAGGGAGGAGGTTCCAAGGCAGCCACCACTGCACTTGGTAGCCCAGTGACCAGCTGTCAAGCCTCAAAGTCCACCGACGCAGGCTGTAACAGCCCTCAGTGAGACTCACACAGGCTGCAGAGTAGGAAAAGCCTTGGGAAACTCTGAGTAAAAGACACACACAGCCTGACCACTGAGCACCGCAGGTCACCAGGACAGTCCGTCATGGTCCCATCCCAAGTCAGAAGGCAAGATATAATGAGGATGGAAACCAGGCATGCAACACTGCCATGTGGGTCTGCTGAGCCCTTTGCCTTCCAAGACATACCTTCCAAGACCCTGTAACAGTTGTGGCTGCTCTGGAGCATCTCACGGAGGAGAGTTCTTTTACTCTAAAGGTCTGCTGGCCAACACCACCTTGTTTGCAGTACCCACCTGCTCACTGAACTGCTCCTGTGATAAGCAGTCGTTCACATCCACACAGCCCAGGAGGCAGCCCAAGGGGTAATCATTCGGAAACTCCACATCTACATCAACAGAAACAGAGGTTGGTGCCAGGTAGGGTCGGTCTTTTCTCCACAGGAACAAGTGACAGAAGATGAGAGGAAATAGCCCAAGGCTGCCCCAGGGGAGGGTGAGGTTGGTCCCAAGGAACAATTTCTGCTCCATCAGGGTTCCCCAGGCCTGGCCTTGGCTGCCCAGGGCAGGGGTGAAGTCCCCATCCCTGGAGGGGTTGCAAAGCTGTGGAGCTGTAGGGTGAGGTCTCTGGCAGTGCTGGGGGAGCTCTTGGACTCAAAGAGCCTGAAGGGTTTTTCCAACGCAAGCAATTCTGTGATCCCAGGGGTCCCACATCCCCATGCACAGCCAGGGTCTCCCAACCCCCAGGTGACCTTCCCTCCCCCCTGCCATTTCTACTTGTTGAGACACAAGAAAGCAAACAATGATTTTAACCCCCTGTTGCTCTCTTCCCAGCTCAGGATCTTCACCCTGACAGGACTACAGCTGGGAGTCCAAATTATATCCAAACCTTTCCCTGATCAGAGTCAGGCAGAGGAACACAGAGAACATGAGAAGGAGGCACAGGAGGAGGGAGCAGACAATTCTGCTAACATGGGAGGTGGGTGATGCGCAGGAACACCACAGACATCCATGTTTGGTGCAGCCACCAGCACCCTTTGACCCATGTGAGGGAAGAAAACCCTCCTGAGAACCCACAGCTTCTCAGCCCTGGCTTCCCCAGGGTCAACACACACAAACACAAAAGACCTCAGTATCGCTGCAGACAGACTGAGGCACCGGGCACTTCACACACATACACGTGATGAAAGGAAGTCCTCTGCTGTCACAAGCCACTGCAGGAGGCCAGCGTGGTGCCTGGAGCAGCTAAATACCTGGCACAGATGCAGACAAAGTGCAGGAAGGATGCGGAGAACTCGGAGCACAGGAGGTCAGAAGGTGAAGCAGCAATAAGGGCTCAGCAGAGCAGCCCTTCTGCCACTGCTCATTATGGGGCTCAATGTACCGAGCAGGACAAAGATCCAAGGAGAGCAGCTCACCTTTCCGGAGCAGCATTCTGTAAGTGGCTTCCAGTTCAGAAATTTCCTGAGGGGAAGGTCGCTTGGCAGTAGCTGCTATCCATAACCGCCCTCTGTGCGACGTGTACCAGGTCCTGCCCTCCACCCTGAGAAACAAAGCAGGATGCAGGACTTACGTTCCAGCAGGAATCACCCACACAGTGGGTAGCCTTTTCAAGCCGATGTTCCACCACACGATTCCCACTGCCGAGCTTTACCCTGACCCCCAATTCAAGCACCATGTCAGCACTGCAGAGAAAAGCTGAGACAGGCAAGAAATAACATGACAGGCAAAGCACAGCCTCACAGTACTTGAGCAACAGCAGCAAAGGGGATGGATCCATGGCAGCTGGGCACACCAGTAGGACAGTCTGCTCCTTTGACTCCTTTTTAGGGGCTCAAGAGGCGGCACACAGCACAGAGAAAGCACTAATGGAGCAGCCAGGGATCACTGGAGTGGCTGCTGGCAGCCCCCAGAGCACCCAGATGCAAAAGGCAGGCATTTCTTGAATCTTCTGCTTGGGGAGTAAAAGGGTTCTGCCGCTGAAAACTAAAATAACGGGTGAAGGGGCTTTTTCCTAACGCTGACTCCTAGTTCTGTATTAACAATAGAAAGGGGAATTCACACACTGGGATGAAGGTTCTCCTGGGAACCTGATTTCCACATTCTCAGCCCAGAGCAGGAAGGCATCAGCAAAGGGGGGGCAGGGGGAAGGGGAGGGGTTGTTTCCATTAAACTAAACCTGATGCCACTGTTGGCTTCACGATGGACAAAAAGCAAACATAAGATACTCCATATTTTCACTCTATTTGCCTTTCCCATTCTAGCAGGGTGCAGCTCTCTCTAAATCTACCCACAAAGAAGAAACTGATACCTGCCAGGTTGGTCACCAGCTGGCCCAGACAGCAGGAGTCCCTATGTCTGGAGGTGCTGCAAAGCCATGGAGATGTGGGGTGAGGGACAGGGGTCACTGGCGACCTGGCAGTGCTGGGGGAACAACTGGACCTGATGATCTTAAAGGTCCCTTTCAACCACAAAAATCTGTGAGCCTGTCCTGTGTTTAGACACTGTCACAGAAAACACATTCCCTGCTCTCAGACCATCAGTAGAACGGAGGAGGAAGCCCAGGTTTCCCAGCCTTGAGGCTGCCAGTAGGAACCTGTGAGCTCACAGAGCTCATCTAAGGAACACAAGGTCCCAAAGCAGGAGTTGAGCAGGACATGTCACAGCTCAGGCCACCCCTTTACCTTTTGATTCCTCTTACGAGCAGGGAAGCCCAGGGCTGGTGCATGCTGAGGCACCAACCATCATCCGAGATCTCCTGCAACTCTCGATCCTGAATCCGCAGCCTGCTGCGCTCTGAGCCAGGCTCCTTCCCAGCATCCATGGAATGACTGGTTTTCCTGTGTGGGAGCAAACCAGTTTGGTCCACCCACTTCAGAGAAGTCAAAAAAAAAACAAGAGGAAAAGGGTTAGCACCCCTGCGTGGCTTTTCTTCTCTAGGAGTCACAGCTAAGTTGTGGGTTTCAAGGTTAAATCTTCCAGCTGCGTTTCAGAGCACCCACAGGAGATACAAGTTCCACATCAGAGCTGAGAACTGTCCAGCCCCAGTTGTTGAATGTTCACCAGGACTGAAGTGGAGTTAGAGGGCAGAGACTGGGAATGGAAAACATGGCAGAAACAGCTCTGTCAGTAGAGCTGGAAACATCATCCAACCTTAGGCTGCCCCTCAGCAGAGAAGGACCTGGCAGTACTGACTGAGAACCGGCTGAACAGGAGCCAGCAGGGTGCCCAGGTGGCACAAAAGGACAATGGCATCCTGGCTTTTATCAGCAATAGTGTGGCCAGCAGGACTAGGGATGTCATTCTCCCCCTGTACTGGGCACTGAGAAGGCCTCCCCTTGAATCCTAGGGACAGTTCTGGACCCCTCCCTGCAAGAAAGAGATTGAGGAGCTGGAGCAGGTCCAGAGGAGCAATGAAGCTGAGGAAGGGACTGGAGGGAAAGGATAGTGAGGAGAGGCTGAGGGAGCTGGGGGATTTTAGCCTGGACAAGAGGAGACTCAGGGGAGACCTTCTCCCTCTCTACAGCTCCATGAAGGGAGGCTGTAGTCAGGTGGGAGTCAGGCACTTCTGCCAGGCAACCGGCACTAGGATTAGAGGGCAGGGCCTGAAGCTGCCAGAGGAGGGTTAGGTTGAATGTTAGGAAGCCCTTCCTCATGGAAAGGGTGATCAGAGCCTGGACTGGACTGCCCAGAGCAGTAGTGGAGTCCCCAGCCCTGGAGTTGTGGAAGGACAGCCTGGCTGTGGCCGTTAGTGGCCTGGTCTGGCCAACAGGGTGATGTTGAGCTGGGCTGGATGAGCTCAGAAGGCTTTTCCAGCCTCACATATTCTGGAATTCAGCAGTTCTCCTAGGAGGCAGGAGACCAAAACTTGGACAAACCCAACCTATGAAGAGCAGGGAATGGAGCAGGGCACTGGCAAATCTCCTCCAATCCCAGTGCTGATGGACACAGGGGAGGAGAGAGGTCCTACGGAATTGCTCGTAGTCACAGCTCTCCCAGAGTCAGTCACCCCTGTGGAATAAAGCCCTGAACCCACTCTGACCTGTGGAGTGGGCTGAAGGAGACGGGGGTTCACCAGAACACCAGAGCCTCCCATCACTGTTGGTTCCGAGCTCCCAGCTGGCTGGCTCAGCCCACCACTCTGGATGGCATCGATGGCTTCATCCAGCCTGTGACAAAACAAGAGGCACATAAAGCAAGAGATGTGTTTTTAGGGGCAATAAAGATAAACATAGGGTTAAAGGTTGGACCTGATGATCTTATAGGTCTTTTCCAACCTAAATTTTTTGTGATTATGTGATTCTGTAAAGGCTGAGAGAGCTGCATATGGCCAGCCTCAACAAGAAAAGACTCAGAGGGAACCTTATCCTCATGTCCCGGTACCTAAAAGGGTGGCTGCTAAGACAACGGTGACTCCCTTTTCACAAGGAGTCATACGGAAAAAACAAGGGAGGATGGGTCTGAGTTACTGCCAGGGAGAATCCCATTGGAGTCCAGAAGAAAATCCTTCCCCATGAGAACAATTAACCACCGGAATCATCTCCCAGGAGAAGGGGTCGGTTGCCCTACGCTGGCCAGTTCTCAGACCCAGCTGGACAGGCTGCTGGGACATCTCGTTTAGACTCTGCATTTAGCTGGATAGGTTGGACTAGATGATCCAGGAACAAAAGGCAGCAAACCTATGCCACAGTATCCCTTCCAAGGGATCAGCTCCCTCAGGCTTCCTTCCGTTTCCACTCCCAGAGGCAGCCAGACCGCTGCACCTCTCCATTCTCACTCACTTGCTGTGGTACTCAGCCATGCTCCTGTCTTCCTCCAGGATCTGCCGGCCAGCAAAGTCGATGGTAATCTTCTTTGCAAGGCGAGAGGCATGACGCAGCTCTTGCAGCTCCTGCTCTCTCTTCTGGAGGGCTTCCCTCTCCTGTTTGGAGAGCCACTGATTGGAGTCTGTGGCAAAGTAATCTGATTCATCATCAATGACCTGGGTTCGACGCACACTGGGGAGAAACAGCCAAGGCAGAGGGTGAGCACAGGAGGATGGCAACACTGCACTGACAGTGACACCACAGTGACACTGCAGCAGCAAGGCACCCATGCTGGTCTTCCTGACAGCTCCTTATCTCCTCACTCAAGAGCTGGAGCATCAGGGACATGGAACAGAGACACCCAGCTGCAGCCAAACACAGGCTCATTCTCGTTGCACCAACGTTACGGTGTCTGTAGCTACAGGCCAGGTTTTCAAAGGGAGTCTCCGATGTGCCTGTTACAGGCAGCCTGACAGATAATTTACGGTACCCTACCTTGTCCTGTCAAATTCTAGCAGCTTGTCCTTGTGCTTCACAGCCATCTCCAAGCCAGCTCTGAGCCGAGCTTCTTCTCGAGGCAGCAAGTCTTTGCTGATGGCATCCAAAGTCCCTGAGCTGTCAGCACCTGATGCAGAAATCAAACGTCAGCTCAACGGTCAGTTGTTTTGAGCTCAGTCAAGGTTGGTCTGGCTGCAGACATAGCCCCTAACCAACACAAGGAGATGAAAGAAGAACCTCACACCAAAATCAGATCTTCCCAAAGTCAGGCCGAGGCACTGATGTTCCTTCTAGCCCCTTTCACAGACTTTTCCTCCAAAGAGGAGGAAGCATTTGAACACCAGAGAGATCATTTGTAGGTAGTGTTCAGAGAGAAGGTCTTGGGCTTTGATTCTCCCTGCCCTAACACCATGAGCAGCCTCAGTTCTGCCTGTCACCAGCCACTGACCACGAGGCCACTCCTGATAGCCAAGTTCTCTCCCGAAACAGAACAAGAGGGACCAGCCTTAAGCTGCTCCCAGGGAAGTTCAGGTTGGATATCAGGAAAGGCTTGTTAGGCCTGGTGGAATGGGAACAGGGAGGGGGCTGAGTCACCACCCAGGGATTCCAAAGCTGCACAGATGCAGGAATGCATCATTCCCTGGTAAAACCAGGGAACAAGGTTTAGTGGTGGGGCTGAGAGTAGACTTAGCAGTGTAGGGTATGCGGTTGACTTTAGGATCTTAAAGGTCTTTTCCAACCTAAATGATTCTGTGATTCTGCAACCTCCATGAAGAGACTCTCAGTCACCACAAGGGCCAGTGGGCACAACACATACCTTCCTCATACTGCCACAAGGAGCCTCTCACAAACATCTCCCTTTCCCAAGACACCTCAGCAGCTTTTTCCAGCCCAGCAGTTGTCAGAGATCTCAGGAACGACCTACTGCTCTGAACAGACCCCAGCAACCAAACAGAAGGGGAACCAGAAACCAGGGTCTGCATCAGCGCCACACTGGGACAAACATCTAGCAGAAGGCTCTGCGCAGGCGAACGCCTTCGCCTGGGGGAAGCAACAGCCTGCATCTACCTGCAGCTGCACAGCCACAATTTATTGCCCCCCAGTCAAACAGCTCTCCATGTCCCAGCTCTCAGCTCCGTGGGCTATGCACAAAGCAAGAGCTGGCAGGGGGAAGAGCAACAGAAAGGGATCCTGAGGCACAGCAGGATCTCCATGGGCAGATTACAAACAGATGCACTCCGTGCTCAACCATCACTCTCAAGGACACCCTGGACCTGCTGCCATCTCGATGGCTCTGAAGAGATGGAAGCCCAGCGTGAGCACTACCCCTGCTCTCCAGCACAGGGCACTTCCAAGCGAAAGCACCATGACCTCAGCAGTACTCTATTAAACTCAAACATCTCAATAACACACAGGGCTTCACTGGGAGACCAAGACTATCTCCTCCCACTGTGCTTGGCTGTATTGCTATTTTTAGCTCCTGAGATGAGCATTAAGACAAGAAGAATAGTTAGGAGTTATTAACCACCACCTCCCTAGACCCAGCACATGTGAGAGCAGCACTTCATCTTCCACAGCACAAGCTCCACCAGACACTTGCCCTCATTTTCAAGGGCTGCTGCAACAATCCCATTGATGTGATTGATTCCGGAATGCCCAGCCCGGGGGCATTACAGTTACAGGCTGCCATTTGTCACCCGCAGCTCTCTCACCTCTGCTGGAGCCCAGCAACGCCACAAGCTCACAGAGAAGATTCACAGAGCCAATTCCCAACCACCCTTTAACACCCACTGTGGGCACCTGGAGCTCAGGGGCAAACAAAGGTCACAAGTGCCCCCCATGCTTCACATCCTGATGCATCACAGAGTCATCAAGGGTGGAAAAGCCGTTGAAGATCACCCAGTCCAACCACCAACCCTACAAACCCCAATCGCTATCCCATCTCCTGAAACACCCCGGCAGCCCAGTTACTGAATCCCTTCATGAACAACCCCAATCGCTATCCCCCTGGGCAGCCTGTTCCAAGGCCTCCCTGCTTTTTCTGGGAAGACGTTTTCCCTAAGATCCAACCTGACCCTCCTCTGGCACAACCTGACCCCATTTCCTCTGGTCCTGTCACTTGTCCCTAGGGAGAAGAGGCCAACCTCTGCCTCCCTGCAATCTCCCTTCAGGTGGTTTTAGAGAGCAGAGAGGTCTCCCCTCAGCCTCCTCTTCTTCAGATTGAACAGCCCCAGTTCCCTCAGCCTCTCCTCACAGGACCTTATTTCTCATAACAAATACTCAGGTGTCAGTGACCAGGAAAGAGTCACCTCTTAGCTGGGCCAAATGAGACCAATGATTTTGCTCTTTTCCAACCAAGTGATTTCTCAATGACTCTAAGGCCCTGTGATTTTCACAGTTCACACACCGGGACACTCAGCAGCACCAAGAGGCAGATGAAGGCTCCTGCTGCTGCACCACACACTGGCTTTGTTTGCACTTGCTACTGACCTGCCATGAGCTTCTTCAGCAGCTTCTGGCTCTTGTTTGAGTCCCGCTGAAGAATGTCCTGCTCTTCTTTAGTGCATCCCTAGGGAAACAAGAGAACATCGACTATCTTGCCTTGATAACCAATCCCAAAACACCACACGAGGGTTTGCTCTACCACAGAGCCCCCATCCCAGTCCCACCCATGGATTTCTTGAAGCTGGGGGAGCAGAGACAGAAGAAAAGCTCTTCCTTGTCCTTTTCTGACAAGAGAACATGGTGAGTGTGTGCAGACAGACAGCACTGGAACTGGGTGCTGTGGAGAGAGGGAAGGATTTGAAGCATACTGGGATGACAATTCCCCTGTACTGGGCACTAATGAGGCCTCATCTTGAGTACCGGGACCAGTTTTAGGCACCTCAACACAAGGACACTGAAGTGCTGGAGAGGGCCCAGGTAATGGCAACAAAGCTGGTGAAGGGCCTGGAGGATAGGGCTGATGGAAGAAATGGGGCTGTTTAGTCTGGAGAAAAGGGTGTAGAGAAGCAGGTGGGGGTTGGTCACTTCTCCCCAGTCACCAGCAATAGGACAAGAGGAAACAGCCTCAAGCTGGTGCCAGGGGACAGTTAGGTTGGACATCAGGAGAAATCTGTTTCCAGACAGAGTGGTCAAGGGGTGGAACAGGTTGCCCATGGAGGGGGGGAGTCACCATCCCTGGAAGAGTTCAAACAATGAGTAGATGTGGCCCTGGGGAACAGGATTTAGTGGGCAGGGTGCAGTTGGGGTGACAGGAGGACTTGGTGATCTTGGAGGTCTCTCTCAAACCTCAATGATTCTATGAAACGCCTTGCCTGACCAGCTTCAGACCTTGGCCAGCAAACTTTGAAGTGGCCAAGGTAGTCCACAGCTCTTTCCCTTCAGTGCTGTTTACACTGGGAGAATCCTGAAAGTTCCTTCTTTACTAACCCTTCCCCTGGAACGGGACAGCAGATGTTCTTTGCTTCCAACCTCGAGAGCCTGAAGAACTTGGCTAGAGTAGCTGTGATCTAAGGGGCCCATCCAGCCCCACATTACTCCGCATCCCTGGGTAAACAACACCCTGTGGAAGCCTGGCAAAACCAAAGCAGCTGGGAACCTACCAAAGAGCCACAGAACAAGCAGGGCCCAGAGCCCTCCTGCTCACAGACGATGCGCCCGCACACCAGGCAGTTGTTGATGAGCTTGTGCTTCTGGCCCAGGCACTCGCAAGTGTGACGCCCAGGGATCAGAACAGCCAGCTTGTCCTGCCCCTCCCTGGTGTACAGGCTGACATACTTGGGCTTCTTCTTAGAGCAGCTGCTGGTGCCGCTGCCTCTGATGCTGCTCTCCTGCACCTGAGAAGCAAAAACATAACCCAGCTGTACTCACGGGACAACGCTTGCAGCACAGAGAAAGCTCAGGCCCTGGAACTGGCTGGAGAGACCCACTCAAGTGATACTGTGCCTACCTGGAATGAAGCTGGGAGCAGACCCTGTTCTGCTTGAATCTGTCAGTCTAATTTGTGTAGTTTCTGCAGAAAAGTTTAAAGTTTGGGTTTAAAAAGCAGAAAAGCGGCTGTGTCTGTATCCTGTGGGGTTGGCTTCTCTGACATGTGGAGGGAAGTAATTAAAATGTCTTGGTGCTTTTCTTCTCCAAACCAAGTCTTTTGTTTCACTGCCTGTAGATCCATCAGTGGGTTTGTTAAATCCTCCCTTTGTGCCTGTTACTTTAGATAAAAGCTCTAGGTTGAAATATGGTCAGGGTCTCTGACCCACGACATCGGTGGCCACCCAGGTGGGATGCACAGGGATCCACACAAGTACCCCCACAACACTCCACCACCGCTATGCCACTACAGACCCCAGACTCAACGCGAAGACAAGGTGCCAGGGAAGGTGCAGGGATCTAAGCAGAGCTCAGCACAAGGATGTTGCTGATGGGCTTCATGTTTGCTACTCTGACAGCTAAACCTGCGTGAGTCTGGATGTCAGTGCTGGGTCCATAATCAGAAAGGAGCACTTTCTGGTTCCCACAAGACAATGTCTTAAAAAGACCCTCATAAATGCTCTAAGCATTTGCAGCCTCTGCTGTAGTTTGAAAACTTGTCAGATTTTCAGGTGTTGGATTTGGTACTTT
Organism: Upupa epops; assembly: GCA_013397515.1. Lineage (NCBI taxonomy): Eukaryota > Metazoa > Chordata > Aves > Bucerotiformes > Upupidae > Upupa > Upupa epops. The sequence goes on along the minus strand of VZRI01011600.1, from coordinate 123,622 downwards.
TATGCCAAAAGTGCATTTTATTTAGAAAGGAGATAGCTGTCCCATCAGACCCCCGGGGCAGTGTCCTGACCCCAGAGGTGACTGGTGGACAGAGTCTATAAAAGGAAGTGGACTTCTGGATATTCCTTCTTCTGTCTCTTGGCAAACAAAGAGCTCTGCCAGGGCAGGGCAGGGCAAGGGCCCAACCTAGCCACTCTACCAGGGTGGTGAAACCCTGGGAGAGAGAGAGATGCTGTTGTGGCCCCAAAGATTGTGACTAGGATCTGCGGGCCACAGTCAACATTGCAAAGACCTCCCACGATGAGAGGAGTGAGAAGCAAGTCTGGGACGTACAGGGGAAGCTGGCGTCGGTAAAAGGACCAGAAAAGGGACTTTTCCACAGGCATCACAACATAAGAGGGCCTCAGGAGCCCTACTGAGTTCTATGGATGGAGGGGATGAATGAATTCCCCCTCAGACTAGAGGGGATTTTTTCCCAGGGCTCTCATCTGAAGCCACAACCTGATGCATCAGCTGTCTCCCGTTTCTCTCAGCGCGTGTAAAGGCACTGTGATACAGTTTCTGGGTTACTTTTTTGGTTCTTTTACTTATTTGGGGATTTTCCCTTTGCTTCTTGGTTGTGGGTTCAATAAATTATTTTGGTTTTAGCTTCATTTGCCTGTTGAATTCTCAGCAAGAGCTGGTTGGTGTATTTCAATTGCAGGCCGATCTAGACCTTCACTTGAACCCAGGACAGCCACCCTGCTGCCAAATCTTCAAGGGAAACACAGAAATTAAAGTTCTCCTCTTTATTTGGTGCAGCCCTGTTAGCCTGCCCCCTGCATTACTGGACACTCACCTTGGCCAAGTCCAGCGGGGTTTTCACTTCCTCCACGGGGGCACTGGGCTCAGAGAATGCAGGTGCCTCCTGCCTGTTTCGCCCCTTGCGTTTGCCCTTCTTGACTTGGTCTCCAGCCCGAGGCGCTTCTGAAGCCTCTGGAAGTGTGTAAGCACAAAGAAGGGCTGAGGGATCCCCAGCAAGAGAAAGGTGTTCCTGATCCCTTACTGGTGAATGAAACTGGGTGCTACACCCACACAACAAACAGAAACAGGGCAGATGACAGACATTCATGGCACAGACTGAGACAAGCTTATCCCAGACTTTCATCCCTTCCACCCCATCCCACAGACTCAAATTGCTGGAGCTTGGCAGGGACCTCTGGGGATCAGCCAGTACAACCCCCTGCTCCAGAACAGTCATCCACAGCAGGCTACCCACAACGGATCCAGGTGGGTTTGAGATCTCTCCAGAGCACGAGACTCCACAGCCTCTCTGGGCAGCCTGGGCCAAGGCTCTGCCACACTCACAGTGATGAAGCTTCTCCTTTGGAACTTCTCGAACTTCAGTTTGCACCCATCGCCCCTTGTCCTGTCACTGAGCACCACTGAGCAGAGTCTGGCCCCATTCTCCCACCCTTTAGCTATTGCTCAGTGCTGATCAGACCCCCATCAGCTGCTCTGATGCACCTGAACAGCCCCAGGGCTCTCTCTCATCTTTTCCCCAGGAGAGATGCTCTAGTTTTGCCCAGCATCCTCAAAGCCCCTGCTGGACTCTCTCTAGCAGCTCCCTGTCAGTGCTGAACTCTGCCCTCAGCAGGGCAGAACAGAGCGAGATAACCTCTCTGACCTGCTGGTCACACTCTGCTCCCTGCACCCCAGGAGCCCATTGGCCTTCTTGGCCATGAAGGTCTGTTGCTGGCTCTTGGGCAACTTGTCCCCCCAGCACTACCAGGTCCTTCACCCCAGAGCTGCTTCCCAGCAGGTCACTTCCAGGCAATACTGGTGCAAGGGGTTCTCCCTGCTCAGGGGCAGAACCCTGCACTTGCTGTCACGCACCGTCCTTTTTCCAGTACGCCTGCAAAGCCTCTGATGGCTGCTGTGAGGATTTCCGCCATCTGGCCAGCAGCTCCTCCACAAACCGACCCTTCTTCCCTTCAGTGCCTTGAATGAGGTCGATGACATATTCCCGGATCTCCTCCTCACCAGTGATTGACAAAATATACCTGAAAGGGGAGAAAAACAGGTGAGGGAGGGCTTGTAGTAGGGAAACCCCGTCTACAGCAGACATGTGCCATGGATCCCTGCTCTTTGGAGGAGGGGATGGAGAGCAGCCCTGAGGAAAAGAAGAAGAAGTTGGCCTGTGCAGACAGTGAGTGCTTGCAGCCCAGAGAGCCAGCAGCATCCTGGGCAGAAATGTGGCTATCAGCTCGACAGAGGGGATTCTGCCTCTCTGAGACCTCATCTGGAGTCCTTCATCCAGCTCTGGTGCCCTCAGGACAGGAAGCACAGGACCTGATGGAGCAGGGCCAGAGGAAGCCACCAAAATGATCAGATCAAATGACCTCTGCTATGAGGTCAGGCTGAGGGACCTGGGGTTGTTCAGCCTGAAGAGAAGACTCTGCAGGGACCTGACAGTAACCTCCCAGTTCCTGAAGGAGGTTACAGGAAGGCTGCAGAGAGACTGTCTGCAAAGGCCTGGAGTACCAGGATGACGGACAGTGGTTTCACATTAGAGAAGGCCAGACTGAAACGGGATGTGAGGAATAAGTTCTCTAGGAGGTGGGCTGAACAGTGGAACAGGTTGTTCCAGCAGGGAGTTGAGGCCCAATCTCTATAGATCTTCAACGGAAGGCTAGACTGGACAAGGCTCTGGACAACCTGATGTGGCTGAGGTTGTCCCTGCTCACTGCAGGGGTGTTGGACTGGATGCCATTTGGAGGTCCCTTTCAACCCGGGCCAGTTTGTGATTCTATGATTGTGGTTGGGCTCTTACAGAGGCCCAGGCAGAAAGTGGGTTTATGGGCCCGATTTGGCACTGTACGTTTTGGGAACCCCCTTGGGGCTGCTTCAGTGACAAAAACAAACCTGAAATTGTCTTTTCCCTGTTGAGGTGACACCTGCCCCGGTCCTCTGCCCAACAAGAACCTTAAACTGAGACCCCCAATTACCACCGAGAGACTCATGAACAGAGACTCTAGAGCAACCCAACGCAGAGTGGCTCGAAAACACTGTGAGGACCCGGAAGAGGGGGCTACCCGAGGGACACCGGCCTGTGAGGACAGGGAAGGCTGGAGAGTCCCGCAGGCCCCGGCGTACGGACCGTCCCCGCTCCCCACTCAGCGCCCCCGCTCCCTACACCACGTCGTCGCTCCCTCACCGCACCACGTCCTCGCCCACGTCCAGCCCCAGGTCGCCACGAAGGTGCTGGACGCACCAGGCCAGCAGCGGCTCCGGCGCCGCCATGGTAGGCGTGGGGGAACGGAAACGGCACCGTACCGAGCCTGCCTGCTCCGTGGCCCTCCTGTCCCCCCGGAAACACAGCCGTGGCATCAATGTTCCGGGGCGGGACCGGCGCTGAGGGTTGGGGCCGGGCTATCTGGGAAGGGTCGGGGCTGGAAAAGCCCTTCCAGCATCTCGAGTCCAACGGCTTTCCCAGCACTGCCCGGACCCCACTGACCCCCCGACCCTCACCCCACAGCTCCATGGCTCTGCAGCCCCTCCAGGGACGGGGACTCTGCCCTTGTCCTAGGCAGCCTGAGCCAGGCCTGGGCCATCCTTGTGGGGCAGAAATTGTTCCTCAGGGCCAACCTCACCCTCCCCTGGGGCAGCCTGAGGCCGGTTCCTCTCGTTCTGGGGAGAGGAGTACAACCCCCACCCTGGGAGCAGCAGCGCAAGCAACTTCAGAGCAGAACTGGGCCTGGCTGGGGCTGAGGGAGGGCCATAGTGGGCACTGATCGCCCACTACCGTAGTGACTTGTTTGGCCTCACAGCCACGTAACCCAGTGATGTGATGCACGACAGAAGTGAACACAGTAAATAAGGGCCATGTAGCAGCTTGAGAATAACTGTAAAACAAAGATCAGGTGGTGGTACCCCTGTGCTCGCTGCAGTGTCACAGCCGGCAGCGGAGATTTTCCCTGCTCAATGAGATTTGCTGGAGTTCCTGGGCAAAAGGAACAGTCTGGAGGGTCATTTCAGGGCAGCAATCAGCTGGGAGACCAATGGCGTCATATTAGGACTGTTATGACAAAGTAATTCTTCTTTTTGAGCCCGTTCCTTGTAAGAATTATTCAATAACCGTGCTGTTTCAGGTAAGTCCACAAGAGCACCACAGCTCCCCACCTGTTATACAGCAGAAGAATAAAACACAAACTCGTCTAAAGCTCCTGGGCACCCTCCATCATTTTCATTTCATTCACAAACCAGAGACCAGAGCAAGCTGGGACCCGGCAGCAAAAGCAAGAGGCATCACCATGCCCCCACGCTGACCCTTCCACTGATCTCCACTTAACGATCATTCTCAAAATCCTGCTCAGAAATCCCCAGTAAATACCTGGAGCTGACAATAGATGTCAGCAGCAGCCTCTGCTCCCAAGCCCTGGCTAGTGCCCGGGAACAGGCAACTCTCATTCTGCATCCTCCCGGATTAGTTCTGTGGAGGATTTGTTTGTGTGCCGGCAAGAGACCGAAGCTGCTGGTTATTCTGCGAGTGCCTGTGTTGTTCTGCCAGCCCACAGTGTCCCCAGGAAAATGCCATCAGCAACATCAGCGTGGTTTCACCGGCTGCACCCCCAACAGGTCAGCGCAGAGGAACTTCCCATCTCCAACACACGATGCTCTCTGCAGGGTCTCCGAAGTCTTTTTCTGACCCCTGAGCTCAGGAAGGGCAGATTCCTGAGCACATTAAGCTGCCCTGAACCGCCTCACTTGGGACCCCAGTCATGTCTGGAGGGTCTAGGAGCTCTGGTAGACCCAAGCTGGGGGCATATGGACCTTTCCTGGGGAATACTAGACAGATACATTTATTGCTGCTGTCGGCTCCTTCATGGCTCTTGGTCCATCAAGCCAACCCCAGCCAGCAGTTTACAACGAGAGCTAATGTCTTGAAGCTGAAAAGAGGACACATGTAGATGAGATCTGAGGCAGAAATACCTCCCTGTGAGGTGCTGAGGCACTGGCACAGGTTGCCCAGGGAGGTTGTGGCTGCTCCATCCCTGGCAGTGTCCAAGGCCAGGTTGGATGGGGCTGTGGGCAACTTGGTCTGGTAAGAGGTCGCTACCCATGGCAGCAGGTTGGGACTGGATGATCTGATCTCCAGGAGGACAGATATACTCAGATTCTCCCAGGGCTATGCAGGGGGGGCCTGTTCAGCAGGGAGAGCAGATGTCCCTGCTGAGGGTCACAGACAGTGGGGAGGAGGGACAGAGCCATCAGCTGTTGGGATGGGAAAACTTCCATGACTTCATGCCCCACATGAGGGGGTATCACCTCCTTTTCTGACTTTCAAGGCTTTTTCTGAAAACAAAAAAATTGCTACTAGACTGTGCTGCTCTCTTTGTGCTTTCTCTGACTTTGCTTCTTCTCACTCTGATCACCCAGGGCCAGCATCAACCACAGGGGTACAAGGTCTCCACGTGTCTGAGGCCTGCGAGGTCCCCCAGCCCACGCTGTTCTGTCCTGGGGTGGTGCCTCCCTGCGCCTGATCCTCAACAGGAGCTTCATTGTCCTTCCCAATGCCCCGCACAATGGAGGATTGTTCTGTCCACCAGCTCCAGCCGGCAATGAGCCGCTTCATCCTGACTGGCGATGCTGCAGCAACTTCAGGAACAAAAGCAGGATGTTCCCTGCCAGTGAATAAGGCTCTTGGAGTGGGACTGGCTGCTCACCTGGCTGAGGATGAGGAGCCAAGTGGTGGCTGCTAAAACCTCCAGTGGGGTGGTCCTAACACTCCCCACTAAATGTTAACTCACCAAAAGAATCGCTCAGTCTAAAATTATGGGATGATAAACAACTTTTCAGAATTGAGATCCTCCTTGGGAGCTTCTGGAGGGATCAGAGTGGAAAAAGGCTGGGCTTGGATGTTACAGAATCCCAGAATGACTGAGGCTGGAAAAGCCCTCTGAGCTCACCCAGCCCAGCCCATGACCTAGCATCACCCCATCAGCCACACCAGGGCACTAAGGGCCACAGCCAGGCTGTCCTTCAACACCTCCAGACACACGGACTCCCCCACTGCCATGGGCAGTCCAGTCCAGGCTCTGATCACCCTTTCTGTGAGGAAGGGCTTCCTAACATCCAACGTAACCCTCGCCTGGCAGCTTCAGGCCCTGCCCTCTCATCCTGGCGCTGTTGCCTGGCAGAAGTGTCTGACCCCCACCTGACTACAACCTGGGGCACCCTTGGGGGCAGAAATTGTTCCTCAGGGCCAACCTCCTTCACCCTCCCCTGTGGCAGCCTAAGGCTGGTTCCTCTCATTCTGAACCTCCACATTTGACCTCCGCTGCAGCCTCCTACCCAAGAAGGACCCAACAGGCCTACCCCCCCAAACTCACTACCGGGTACCGGGATTC
>VZRI01011600.1:60915-117094 GCA_013397515.1 Upupa epops | reverse complement strand
CTGAAGGGCCGGAGCGAGCCCAGGAGAGACGACAGAGTCGAGACCCGCGGGGTGTTGGCGGTCACTGTGAGGGGACTCCTCAGTGAGGGAGGGAACCGGCCCGGTGGGGGGTCAGGGGGCCCCCCGATGGGTGAGGGGAGACGGCCTGATGAAGGACTCAGAGATCCCCCAGTGGATGGAGAGATCTGCCCGGAGAAGGACTCGGGTAACTCCCAATGGATGGGGGCGGAAATCAGCCCAGCGAGGGGCTCAGAGACCCCCAAATATGTGTGTGTGGGGCCGTCCCGATGAAGGGGCTCATGGACCACCCCCCATAGGTGTTGGGGAATCGGTCCAGTGAGGGGCCCGCGCCTTCCACTCCACCCTCCTGCCCAGTGGACTGAAGTGGTGGGACTGGGAAGGGTGTGGGCTCATTCATGGGTATGGGTGGACAAAGGGTCCAGTCCATGAGCTGCGGTTCAGTCCATAGTGGCGGTGTAGGGCCGGGCACCTGCTGAAGAAGAGCTTGGAGGTGCCTTGGGAGCTCTTCTGTTGAACCTGCTCATGTACCCAGGGTAAGGGACAGTGCTCTGCGTCGGTCAGTGGGAAGGAGTTGCCTGTTCTCCCTGTATCTGAGAAAGCAGTCTATGTGCACTGGCTGGTGTGGTAGAGAACTTTACAGGTTGGGGTTCACTGTATTCTCCATCCCCTTCCCTTTCCTACCAGTCCCTCAGCCCAGTCCCTCCTTATCAGGCTGTCTCAGTGGTGACTCGAGGTTTCAGTTGGTGGGAAGCACCGTGCTTGAGTCCAGGGCTGGTGTAGCCACTGGTACCTGCCACCTCACTGTTCTGACTTCACAGGAGGTTTTCTGCCTCCCCTTTCCTCACTGGCCTGGTTGAAGTCACTGTGATGGGTGTGAAATCAGACCTGTCTTTTCTTTCTCCAGTGACCTCATGCTTGTGTGTCACCAGCGTTGCTGCCACTCCCCATCTTCTCCAGGACTGGCCCTTTCCTTCTCCCAACTTCCCAGCTGGGATTTACCCAAATCCCCCATTTAGTTCTGCATCGATAGCTCAGTCTCTGCCAGCCTGTTGGGAGAGGACAGTGGGTAACTGGGGAAGCGTAAGCTTTGCTCCTGTGGAGAAGCTCTTCTTGAACACCAGACGCTTTCCCAAACCACAGCAAAGGTGCTTTTGGGAGTGAGGAGGTTCTGGAGGATCGCTCACAACATACCAGTTGCTGGAGGTTTGGAAGCATTGCCTGGGTGGGTGAAGGGATGTAATAAACCCCAGGTTGAGTTGGGTTTTACACAGAGAGAGGTGGTCTTTCCCTAGTGAACTGACAGCAGAGCTCTTTGGGTTGGGACTGAGCTGGAGATGCAGCAGTTTTTGTGTGGAGGAGGTGACAGGTGAGGTGGAGCAGAGAAGGGATTTAAATGCAGTGGGTGCAGAAAACAAAGTAATTATTGGTGAAAAGCAAGGAAAGGTGCAGGATGGTGAGAGCTGGCCCCACAAACATCTTTGCAGGTCAGTCTGCCAGCACAGTGGTCCTGGCAGAGCTGATAGTGCAACCTGTGGGCTAAACCATTGCTCACCCCAGTGGGATTTGTCTGCTGGGCTCGATAGCATTGAGCTTTTTGCTTTGTGCCACATGAGAATGCTGGAACTGGGTTCAGATGTGGGTGATTCTTCAAGTGCTGCCTGCCCCAGAACTGCTTGTTCTGGACTCAGCAAAGTGCCCAGATGGTGCCTCAACTGCTGCCCTAGAGCCCATGGTGGTTTGAACTGCTTTGGGCTCCCCACTGGGTCTTCTGTGTGATGAACTGTGTTGTCCTCTGGCCACAGTGGCTGGAGGTGGGTGCCACAGCCTCACACGGAACTGTTTGTGGCTGTGGCTGCAGTGTTCTGCCTCTGCTTTTTCTGGAGATGCCTTCTGCGAGAGCAGCTCCTCTCTCCACTGGGGCTTTCAGCGAGCTCAGCACTCAGCTAGCAGGTTCACTCCTGGTTCTCTCTCATCTTTTCTGTGCATGCATTTACTTAGGGCTGATGCTGGGCTGCAGCAGGGCAGAGCAGGCTCTCAGTGTCAGGGTCCTTGCTTTATACAACTATCTCTTAAGTCTGAGTCACTTCAGTGGCTCATGGACCTCTGAGACAAGCTGATACCTTGTGTGTCTGTCTGTTCCCTTGGGTTAATGAGCTCCCTGGTGCATGGTATGGTCCTGGTTCTTGTGCAGGCTGAGGCACGTGCCCCCGCCCCCTTCCAGTCGGTCCTACTCTTCCGTAGGAGTTTTTGTTCTGTTCCAGTTCTCTGCCGGCAGCAATTTGCTTTTCTGTGCCCAAGTGACTGATGGAGAATGCTCTGGTGCAGGCGGGTCCTCAGGACTCTGGTGCAGAGAGTGTTTATAAGCTGGGTGAGATCCTAAGCACAGCCTCATCCGCAGCTGCTCACTGCCTTCCTTACACTGAGATTTCCCCTTTTTGTGGTTTTGAAACCAATTTCCAGCTCTCCTGTAGCAGTCAGTTGCCGTGTCTTTGCAGGTTAACAGATGAAGTCCTGGATAATGCCTTCAAAAGTGCTGCCAGATGAGACCTGGGCTCCATCTGGCCTTGTATCCTGGTCGCTGGTAATCAGGAGCAGATGCCTGGGGAGGGGAGCACTCCACTATAACAGTGCTGCACTTTATTCTGCCCTCGCCAGCAGTTTATGGCCTCCCTGAGCCAAGTGTTTGGGTTTAGTAGCCTTCACTCTTGCACAGATTCGTCATCTCACTGTGAGCTGTTGCTCTGTTTGCTGTGCAGAATCCCGCAGCAGGGCTGCTCCTCAGTGACCTGCGGATAAGGAAGAGACAGAAACAAGGGCCTTGGGTGCCCAGAAAACCCATCAAGGAACAGATGCGGGCTCTCTGTATCCTGGTGTCTTGTTCCCTCAGCTCCAGTTCAGCCTGTCCTATTTGCTGGAGCCAGAGTGGCTGTTCCTGGTGTGCTCTGAGCCCAGTCACCCACTCGTATCACGAGATTTTGCTGCAATTCCTCGGAGTCTCTGCTCTTATTTACTGATCGCGCTGAATTATTCAGAGTAGCAAATGCTGGTGTCTCAGTCCTGCTGGTTCCGGCACAGCTCACTGTGGCTAAGCAGAGCACAGTCCTCTGCTGAGTCCCCTTGGCCGCACAACTGACTTTCCTCTCCCTTCCTGATGTCTCATTAACGGGTTCTTTACTGATGGGAAGGACTGTGCCTTTTATCCTACAGCATTTTGCTGCTGTCCCTGCCTGCCTAAGTTTCTCAATGAGGTGGTCAGCTGCCTTTCCGTGAGACAACAGCCTCCAACTGATTCCCAAGACATAACTTCATTCCATACCATATAATTAGGGCTGGGTCCATCCTCAGGACGACTTGGATTTGCCTGGCATGGCCCCCTGGCTTGTGGCTGACAGCTCCGAGCTGCTTGCTGAAAGCATCTTTCAGGTTCTCTCATGTAACTGACTGGGAAGCTCTGCAGGGCTGTTCCTTATCCTCCTCTTCAATGACTCTGTGCATAAAGCAAGCTGGTTGCTGTCCCCTCATTGTGGTCCTTTGCCTCTTGAAGCCTCATTTGCTTCCCCTTCTTGGCCTGAGGTGGATCTGGGGTGGCCAGGGGTGGCATGTTAGGTGGCAACCACAGCTGTAACTCTGAGGAGATGTTTGTCTAACGGGTATCTAACTTACCCTGATACTCTGGCCACTGTTCTGGATGACGCCTCTCCCACACACTGCTCTGCCTGATTCCAGAGCTCAGGCTGTGACTTCTAGGGGATCTCAGGTTAGTGAAAGTGTGGTTGAAATTTAGATCCTCTAATAGGTTGGCCCAGACGTGGGTGTTCTCCTTCTTTCCCTTTAGCAGGACAGGCTGACTTGGAGGGCATCTCCCTCCTCTTCCTCTCAGACAGGAGGTGTGTGTCAGTCGAGTTATTACTGCTCTTGGGTAATTAGTGTCTGAGGGGTGGGGGTCAGGAGGAAGGGGCCAGTCTCTTTTCTGTGGGGCACAGTAACAGCACAAGGAATAACAGGGATAAACTTCAATACAGAAAGTACCACCTAAGCGTGAGAAGAAAGCTTTTTGCTGTGAGGGCGATAGAGCCCTGGAACAAGCTGCCCAGAGAAGAGGGTGTGGAGTCTCCTGCTCTGTAAACTTTCAAACCCCTCTGTGACCTGTCTTTGGGGATCCTGCTCTGGCAGGGGATTGGACTGGGTGATCCTGTCATCCAGCCCCTGGCATCCTGTGACTCTGTGAAAGATCTTGAGGTGGGTTTCAGAATGGTCACAGTTTCAAGCTCCTTGGACTTGCTGGGTCTTCAAACTTCTGTCCTTCGTGCGTCAAAATTCCTCGTGGCTCTGACTGCTGCTTGTGAGGTTCATTAAACCAAGTGGGAGGAATTCCTCTCATATGTGCTTTGTAGGACTCCTCCCCTGGTGGTGCCATTTCTGGCCAGTGGGGTGAAAGGGTTGGGCTCTGTTCAAGGTTAGTCTGAGGTGCAGTAGATGCCTGTTTTGGCTGCTCTGGCTGTCCTCAGGTACCTCCTAACTGTCATCCTTTGCAATGCTCAGCGCTGGCTCCTGCTGCTTGTTTTGATTTCCTAGATCTTAAAAGGCCCCAGTTTCGATGAACAAATGAAACCAGAGAGCCTGTAACGGCTGATTTAATGAGGCCAAGACCACATGCTTTGTAGTTGTCTCTTTTCAAGTCCAGGTTACACTTCAAAGGTCCCACCTTTCAGAGGCTCTGCTCACGCTTCCTGGCAGGGAATGAAACTGGTTTGCATTGGGAGGGAGGGATTGAGGCACCAGTAACTCCTGGACTGGAAGTGAACGGTTCTAAAACATGTGTCCCTCCAGGCGTCGAGGTTCAAAGGCCCTTAGGTTCTGTGAACAATCATCCCACCGCTGAGATCAGGCCTGCGAGCCACCCTGGCATCTGCTGGTGTTTCCCAGCTGCCCTCTGTTTGCAAAGGCTTTGACGGGTTTTCCATTCTGCAGAGGCTCTGTGTGGTGTTGGCAGTGCCAAGGCTTTCTGGCAGGCAGCAATGGGACAAGTATATACTGACAAGCAGTGACAGTAAATCCTGGGTAGGCTGTGCTCCACTCCTGCAGCAAGAGTTCCTCTGCTGACGTGGATGTAAGTTGGTGGTTAGGCTGCAGGACCTGGGTTTAGGCTCCAAACTCAAGTGCTGCCCTTGTTTATTGACGCAGCCCTGGGACTCGGCACTTCTTGTCATTTCTGGGTGTTGGTTACTGCGTGTGTCAGTGCCCTCGCTTGTTGAGGTGAAGGATGGAGAGCCTGGTGGTTTGGAACCACCTGTTCTGCTCTTCCTAGTCTCCACAGAGAACCAGATGTTTCAGCGTTCAAGAGGTGTGAGCAGAAATGGGGGTGTGAGGGTAGCATCTTGACTGCTGTGGTGGTAGCTCAGGGTTTTGACTTCTGGACTGGAGGGTCTCTACTTCCTCCTAATGCTGCAGGGGATGGGTCTGGATGTAACAGCAGCCTTGTGTGGGGTGATGGTTGCACATTTGAGCAAACTTCATTGTCTCCTGTTTGCAGAGACCTGAGGGGATGGGCTGTGATTTGACTGTCTGGTTGGGCTACAGATCTTCCACATGTACTGCGAAAAAGCTCATGCTCATTTGGACTTGTGTGACTGAGCTGATACTCAGGTTTGGGTTTCTTGCACCAAAATAGGTTGTTCGGGATAGGTTGTTTTAGTTCTCAAAGCTCTGTTGCACTCCTGCAACGATCCTGGATGTCGAATCTCAGTTGAGCGTTGAGGCCCTTTTGTGGGCTCATGGCTGACACTGACCCCCACGACCCAGCACAACGGAAGGACTGGAGCCATTGACATCCTTATGGTTTGGAAACTTGATGTGTTTGGCAGAGCCCCTTTTGGGGGAATGCAGGACTTCTCTTCACAGAGCCTTCGCTCAGTCTCTGCTGACATCTACCAGAGCACTTCTGATAGCCTGTTGCAGGGGTAGCGTGAGGCGTATTGAGTAGGCAGTGTGCTCACCCAGGAGCTGTTCTGAACACGTTTGTGCTGAAACCCCATCTGTTAAACCTTCTTGAGCTCCTCTGTTCCCTGCTCTGACACTGAGTGTAGTAATCGTTTCCCTGACCCGAGCAAACCAGCCTTGCAGTGGTGGCGCAGCACTGGCTCAGTGTGGCAGGTGCACATTGCCTTTTTGACACATTGAGGTCGGGCTCCTCTTTAATAGCTTGGAGATCATTTGCAATTAAATGGAGTCAGGTCTTCCAGGGGGTTTACCCTTGGACCAGCACTCAGCACCAGGCTCTCCAGCTTCCTACAACTAACAGCCTGCCTGAGGCACAGGTGGCTAAATATAGGCTTGGAGCAAGCATGAGGTGACCTTGTGCTGCAAGGACTCTGGGCTTGTGTCCCTATTGAAACGTAAAGGCTGGTGGTGGATGGAGTGCTGAGGCTCAGCAATGCCAGGAAACTCTTTGTGTTGGATCATGGACCGGCACTCCCTGTGCTGCTGCCAGCAGTGGTAACTCCATGGGCAAGCGCAGTTCAGGAGGAATGTGAACGATCTGCAACCATAGAGGGCTCCTCACTGGTGGATGTTAGAGCTTCAAAGCTGATGTGTGTGACCTGCTGCACAGAGCAGCTTCCTTGGTAATTAACAGCCCTAATTGACAGTGGTGCCAAGGATAAGGGACCCAGAGCTGAATCCAGGTGGCTCTGCAGAGCTGCAGAGTCCTGGCTGAGCAGACAGCAATGTTTGCCATCGAGGTGCCAAGCCTCTGGGAGAAGCTCTTAGCTGGTGTGAGACTGCACAGAGGTGGATGGCCACGGCATCTGCTTTGCTGCATGTTCTTGGCTCCTGGTGCAAAGTGAGTTGTGTTCTCCAGCCTTTTGCTGAAGCTACTTCTAATTAAAAACATCGTTCACCCTGTGAGTGTAAAGAAGCAGCTGCCTTTGGTGTGTAATCAGGCTGCTGGAGCTCTCCTGCTGTCCTCAGGCAAGGCCAAACCTCTCAGAGGGTGATAGCCCACTACCAGCAAACAGGAGCTGTGGCTGGGAAGCTGAACAGGGTTTTGGGGTGCCTGCTGTGTTGGGTTGTGTTTAGGGGCACAGTGGGTGCCTTGGGAGAGAATCCCTTCAGCAGGCAAGTGAGCAACCCCTCACTGCTGGGCACGGTGTGAGGCCATCAGGCTACCTTGCCCTGCCTTTGGTGGTTCCTGTTGGCTGGTCCCAGCATTTATGCTTTGGAGGACTGATCAGGGAGAAGAGTTGTTGAGTAACGTGCGGGGTAACGTCAGTGGGTGAGTGTGTGGCTGTGCCTGTTGGGCTTCTGGTTGAGGCATCTTACGTGGAGTTGGAAAACTTTGAGAAGGGTAGTTGAGTTGAAGGTCAAGGAGCAGCTGCTGATACTGGGGCATCTAAAGGGTCTGGGAGTTGGCAGGATGTCTTTAAACACTAGGCAACGAGCTACTGGAACTTGTTGATGACAGTCTGTGGGAGCTGGAGCTGGAGATACATATGGAGAGTGGTTGGACAAACCCATGGTCAGCCGCTCCAGTGGTTGTGTGATATTGGGACAGTTGCAGGAGCTCCCTGGATCTTCTACAGTGGTTGTGGAGAGAAGAGCCAGGAGAAGGCTTCTGGTTTCAGTTATTTTATGACTCCCCCGGCCTTTGAAGGATGCTGGAGCAGTGTGGGGAGACAGTACTTCTGGAGAACTCTGGGCAGTGGCTCATGGATACCCACAGGAGGGCAAGACTCAGGCTGCTCCTCAGCATTTTGTATAAATTCTGAGGACATTTGCCCTACAGGAGGCTGTAGTTTCTCTGTAAAAGGCTGGGATAGAGAGGAACTGAAACCGGGCCAATAAAAAATTACAAATATGGGATGGGAAAAGTAGTTGAACAACAAGGTCTCAGTCCCTTTAAAAGGGAAAAGTTCTTGAAATTCCACCTTTTAATGCAGAAAGTGGGAGGAGGTGGCCATAATGCTCCTGTGAAGAGGGTCTTTCCTAGTGTGGGATAGTGACCAGTCAGCATCCGGGGCAGGGACAATGAGGAGAGAAGTAGGTATGTAATACTGCCCTACTCCACGTCCTACTAATTATTGAAGCATCTGTAGCTTCCCCAAGCTGTTTTGCTCACATTCATGTCAGGACTGACCAACTGTGGGTTGTTTATTTGGATTGCTCAGCTCATCACTCTGTCCCAGCTCAGAATCTTGTTGTAATTGTGAATTGGACCGTTAACCCTGTAGGCTTTATCACACGGTTGAGTTCCCATGATTTTGTAGTGAAACACAAAACTGGGAGTTCCATTACCTTGCCTGAAACGGAACTGTCCCCCTGTGGAGCACTGAGAGCTGCTGGTGGCAACTGCTGTGCCAGGGCAGGGAGGGTTTGCTCCTGCCTTTCTCTGCTGCTGCTGCTGGTCAGACCTGTTCCTGAGCTGCCTTTGTTCCCTCAGCTGGGACAGAGCTCTCCAGGGCTCTTCCTGGTGCTTGGTCAGGAAGGGGTTGATAGCAGTGACAGGAATTGCTGCTGGGGTTTCTTCATCTTACGGAGAACACACTGGGGTGTGCCTTCAAAGATCCTGTTTGACCCTGGTGCGGGTTCTAGACTGCAGCTACCTGCCCAGCTTTTGGGGCATGTAGGGGTGGTTTGGCTCCCCTAAATGGGTTTGTAAGTGACAAGTCATTCAAGACATTCAACTTCCATTCCAGCTCCTTTCCACGCATCCAGTGGATTTGGTTTTGATGACGGTCTGACCACTGCGGTGTGACTGTTCCCCACCTGCAGTGCTGCTTGCACTTGCCACATGATAAAGGGTCTGTGGTGGGATTGGGCCTACATGCCCCCTGTGGGAGGATGGCCCAGGAGTCTCAGGGATAATCAGCTGGAACTCGCAGGAGGATGTTTTTCAGGCAGAACTAAACAGCTTCATGTCCCAAGCCATCTGGCCACAGTGAGGTCTCCTGAGCAGGCTTCCTGCCCACCAGAAATGGTCTACGGAGACACTGATGCTTTTCCATGTGGACATGGAATGTTCTGGTTGAAAATCTACTCGGCTGAATGTACACTGGACCAGGAGAACCACACATTCTTGTTCATTGAGCTTCACGAGTCTTTGCTCCTGAGGTTTGCTCCAACTCAGATAACTAGGAACCCTCTGCTCTTTTTGCTGTGGTGTGTGAGTGCAATGGAGTAGGGCAGTGTCCGTTAGGTTGGAATTTTATTATTATTAAGGCAATACCCTTAGTATCCTCTGAAAGGCTTTCTTTTCTCAGTATTCCCCAAAAGTTTGTGCCGCCGATGGGTAATAAATGAATAATGAGCTGAAGTACAAGAGACCCCAAACTGTGTGTGTGCAGCAGTTCCCCCAGAGAGCTGGTGAAGAGCTGGTTTGTGGAGTCACCTTCCTGGCTGTAGCACAACTGGTGTCCTGCTCCAAGAGCTGAAGTGTTGATGGTGTAGCCTGAATCTTCTTGAATCCAGGCTGGCACTGACCTTACCAGTCCCCAGAGGAGATGAAGGGGAGGCTGTGCCCTCTAAGGTAGCAGATACCATCACAAGGACCTTCAGGGCTGCTTACATCACAGATGATCTTCAGGATCATCCAGTCCAGCCTTTAATCCAGCACTGTGCTTGTTATGTTGAGCGATGCATAGGAGCAGTCCTGAGTGCAGGAGCATGGGACCCATGTCCTGCTCCACACCCCTGAAAGATTCATGTCCTGGCTTCAGCACTAGTGAATTCACTTCCTCCAGGAGTGAGGTGGCTCCAAGGAGCAGAACATCCTCACTGAGGATTCTTCCTGTTGCAGGACACCAACATCTCTTGGGTTGAGGCTGAGATATTTGAACTCAAGCCTAAGGCCTAACTAGAGCCAAGGAGGAGATGTCCCAGGAAATGGGCTCTGTGTCTGAAGGCTCTAATTAGAGACACAAAACATGTTTAATTACCTGCTAAAAGCTAGAGAGGGTCCCAGTTGCTGCCTGTGATTTGGCACTGCCACTTTCCTTGTCATTTTGATTTGTGAGGCAGCTTTCTCAGCCCCTTAGTCCACTCAGGCCACCAAAGGGATGTGGTGCCCTGGGCATGACGACGCTGGGCCTTGGGCACAAGAGCTTCTGGAAGGAGGAAAGGCTGAAGCTCCTTACTCTGAGAAACCAGTGCTCCAGCTGGGTTGTCCAGTGGGTTGTGTTCCTACTTGGTGACTGTCACTTCTCATTGCTGCTAGAGGTGGCTTTCTTCTCCATGCAGCTGGGCAACTGGGGGGAGCTCAGCATCGCCAGCTGGGAAGGAGCTCTGCCTTAGGAACCTCAAGGACTCTCAGGGTGCTGGAGCCCTGTCTCTGTGACCAGGGAGCACTTAAGTTTGCTGTGCTGCTGCTCAGCTTTTGTCTTGTTTGAGCTGGGAATGGGTTGTTGTTCCTTGGCCTCAGGAGTGGGAAGTAGCGGAGGCTGACAAGTGCAGGAGGTTTTCTCTTGTCCACTTGGTCTCCACTGTATCGTGCCTGTCACCTTGTTCCCTGTGCAGAGGATGAGTACTGCCTCACCCATTCCCATCCAGAACCTCATGAGGGCAGGAGGTGATTTTCTGACTCTTATTCCTACAGTGCGTTGTTGTCCCATGGAGAGGGTAATAAACAGAGCCTTCCCTTTAGCTTCCTCATGGGGAGATGCTGCTGCCTGGCAGAGACTGATTCTCACATAAAGCAGCTGAGGCACCTTCTGACCAGTGAACCCCACTGGGAATTTTTATGGACAACTTCTCTTTTCCCCCAAACTGAACTGGGCTGTGTTCAGGTGACAGAAGGGCAGGTTTCACCCAGTTCAAGGGTGCTCAGGCATGGATTGTCAGGTCAGGGAGCCTAACAAAGCTGCAATCCCTCTTCCCCTGTGGATGCAGGTGCTTTTTCCTTTCTTGTAGGGCTTAGCTGGGGACGAGTTGGGCCAGTTCTGCCTTGCTGCAGTGTCTGACCCGGTCAAATAACCTGGTGTAGCTTTAGGGTCAAGGAGAAGAAAAACTCATCTTAGGCACTTTACCATGCAGGTAATAGTGGGGTGCATTCACCTACCCACTGCCTTCTCACTGGCCAGGAATGGTGTCACTTGCTGCTCGTGAGCTGAAGCTTTGGGGTGGAGGTCTGTTCCTCACCCTGGTGCTGGGGCTAATTGCAGGTGAGGAGTCGTTAATGGCTGTTGTCAAGAGCTTGTGGCACTGTTTGAAGTCTGTAGAGCACCGTTGAGCAACTGTCCCAGCTTCTTGAGGACAGGTCATGAACAACATCAGAAGAGCCCTGTACGTGCCCTGGGCTCGCAACAGGCTTCTGGCAGCACGAGGCAGGGGAGACCGTGTTCCTGGGTGCTGCAGTCAGTGCGGTGGCTCTTGGCAGTGTGTGCTGGTGGCCTTGGTCTCCCGCTTCATGTTGGGGGAAGCCAGCTTAGGTAAAGGGTTTGGAGGAGCCTGGCTGTTATTGCCCAGGCAGAGCACCATGTGGAGGGAGTTGAAGAGCTCTGGCTGTCATATGTTTGCACTTCTGTAGGGTCCTTGACACAGGCCCCCATGACATCCTTCTCGCAAAATCAGAGATGGGTTTGGTGGGGTGATTAGGAGTAGTTTAGATGGTGCATCCTGAGGACAGTGGTCGGCAGACTTAAACTGAAAGAGGCAGATTAGACTGAATCTAAGGAAGAAATTGTTGCTGCTGAAGGTGGGGAGACCCTGGCCTGGGTTGCCTAGAGAGGTGGGAGAAGCAGCGTCCTTGCAACCGTCCCAAGGAAGGTTGGCCCTTGGGGCTCTGAGCAGCTTGCTCTGGCTGGGGGTGGCCCTGCTCAGAGCAGGGGGTGGGATGGAATAGGCTTTGAAGGTGTCGTCCAACCCTGTCTGTGATTCTAATGTGGTCTTTCAGGGTGTCAGGAGAACTTGTCTTATGGGTGATGGTCAGAGCTGCTCAGAAGGTAAAGCTGCTGTGGAGAAGTTTGGGATTTGTTAGGCTGATGGATGTGTTTTGTTGTGAAGGAAGTTGGATGCCCAAGCATTGAAGACAGAGCAGGGTAGCGTGTTCCTGGTCCCTCTGGGCAAAGCTTTCCAGGGTTTCATTTTGGTTGCACAGTCACCTCACTGTGGCAGCTCATGCCCCCTAGTAGATGGGTGCCTGTGTGCTGGGGAAGGTATTAATTAAATGAGGAGAAGGGACAAACAGAAAGCCCCCCATGTGCCTGTTTCAAGCAAAATAACGCAGGATCTGGGTGTTGCTGGGGTGAACTGTTATGCTCAATAAACTCAGTAAACCTGCCCTTTCTTCTTCTTTTCCTATAGTCCCCACGGTGATGACTGACTGGCTGCTCTGCTGCTCTGGGGCCCCAGCACGTGCTGCCCTGTGATTTCAGATCACAGACACAAGTGAGCTACACATCCTGCGGTGAGTACCCTCTGCCTTTGATATCCCGGCATCACATAGCTCTGATAGGTCCTTCTGCAGAGCCCAGTATGTAAGGGAAGACACTACAAATGCCAGTTACTATAACCAGTGAAACACCCATCAAGCCAGGGGAAGGATGTTTAGACTCGAGTGGAAGTTGTTCAGTTCTTACCCCTTGTTTCCGTTTGAGTTTTGCCCTTTCTCCTCTCGATGCTGTCAGCATTTGACACCCAAAGTGGCTTCTCTGGGAACCCGCGTCCCCAGTCTGCTGTCCCCGGCTCTTTTTATGAAGAAGCATGTTGAGCCAAGAAGTAGGCAGCTGCAGTGCCGCCTGTCAGCAGTGAACATCCTCCACAAGGAAATGGGGTAGGGTTGAAGCCAGGGAGAGTCCAAAGTCTTTTGCAGGGCACTGGAGCTTCCTGATGCTTTAGCTTTGTTCCGGGGAGGAGAGTTGGTATGGGTTGTGTGGCAGCGTTAGCTCTGGTGACACAAGGGCAATACATGCTGGGCTGACTGTTCTGTTACAGCTAAAACCAGCAGAACGCTGGAGGTGTGGGGAAGACTTTCCTCTCCAGAGCAGGGAGATCAAAGGCAGTAGCGTTGGTAGGTGAAGGTGTTTTCACTGGCTCCACCCTGATATCAGGCAGCGTAGATAGAAATGAAGAGACAATTGAGTGTTTTGGTTTCATACAGGCAATGACCTTGGGAGCAGAGCAGGTGGATTGCAGGATGTGTAGCGAGTGCTGTGGCCCTGGAACTAGTGCTTGAGTTCTCCTTCTGGACTTGTGAAAACACTCGTAGTTAGCGGCAACCTCTGTTCTGCAGCAGCTTGACTGATGTCAATGGAGTAGTTGGGGCAGTTTCTTTAGGGCCAGGACTGCACCTTGTCCTCTGGGAGTGCAGGTGCTGCTCCTGCACAGAATGAGGTGACAAAACAGCTCCTTTCTAGACAGTCATTTCTACCGTGCATACAGAAAGCTGGATGAGCTCCCCTGCCCTTCTGGGACATTCATCTGTTGTGGGACAGATGGATGAATAAGGAGTTTGTTTCTCAGGAGCTTCCAGCCTGCAGGAGAACCCTGTTTTCAGCTCTGACTGGTGTATGGTGTCCCACAGTATTTTGAGCTTTATCCGGTGCTGATAGTAGGAGTGTTCTTAGTGGTTTGGGAGGTGTGTGGCTGGAGCTCAGACTGGTGCAGTGCAGCACTGTTGAAAGCTTCATAGGGATCTGTAATTGACGTTGTTTTGTCTTCAAGAGAAATCCCTGAAGTCCAGTGCCTGGTTACTGCGACACTGCAAACTTTCTGTTTCTTTGTCCTTGGTTTTCTTCACCTTGGGTCTTAGAAACTTGGTTTGGTTTAACCAGATCAAGCTGTTTCCCTGGGATTTGAGGTAACTGTGTTGCTTCACTTAGGCGAAGCTTCTACCCAGCTCACAGTGTCTCATTGGTTCCCCCCTTGCTTTCTGTGCAGCCCCCTGTGCCCAGGCCTGTGGACTCTGAGTCTCAGAATACCCAGTTTGTCTTTTTATTCTTAATTCATCAGATGCTGGTGATGCTTTGCTGAGATCCTGTATCAGCTCAGAGCTGCTGCTGTCTCAGCTGCACATCGTGCCCCTGTGTCCCATTTCTATATTTAAATTCCATAGTTACAGAAGCTCTGGAGCTCCCTTTTGGTGACTGCTTGCCCCTACTCCTTCCTGTGCAGATCCCAACTTGTGTCACCACCTATTTGGGAAGCATCTTTGCCTTGGTCTGCCTCAGTATGCACCAGTGGTGTGGCTGGGTGGCATTCTGTGATGTAGTGTCCTAGAATCACAGCATCACAGAATCCTCATGGCTGGAAAGGACCTCCAGGATCATCAAGTCCAGCCTTCATCTCAACATCTCCCTAATCTCTAGACCATGGGCTCAAGTACTTATCTACTCATTTTTGAAACACCTCTAGGGACAGTGACTCCGTCACCTCCCTGGAGAGCCTGTTCCAGTGCCCAGTCAGTCTCAGGAAACAACTTATTCCTCAGATCCAATCTAAACCTTCCCTGACACAACTTGAGGCCATTTCCCCTTGTCCTATCATTAGTAATTTGGGAGTATCACAGGATGTTTGAGGCTGGCAAAACTCTCTGAGCTCATCCAGCCCAGCCCANTGGCAGAAGTGCCTGGCCCCCACCTGACTACAGCCTCCCTTCATGGAACTGTAGAGAGGGAGAAGGTCTCCCCTGAGTCTCCTCCAGGCTAAACATTCCCAGCTCTCTCAGCCTCTCCTTATCAGCTTTTCCCTCCAGTCCCTTCCCCAGCCTCATTGCTCCTCTGGACCTGGTCCAGCCCCTCAATCTCTTTCTTGCAGGGAGGATCCCAGAACTGCCCCAAGGACTCAACAGGAGGCCTCCCCAGTGCCCAGTACAGGGAGAGAATGACATCCCTAGTCCTGCTGGCTACAGTAGGTTCAGTAAGTGTGGGATAGGCCTGGCCCCATGATGTCAGTACTGGAGAGTTCTAGGCTACCCAAGCCACTGGGTGGTTGCTGAGTGTATCTGTGCAGGAGGCAACTGTCTGGAACCAAGAGCCTGGAGCCCCTGTCACAAACAAGGGAAGCAGCAGCCCAAGCTGTTCCCCGTTCCTTGGCTGCATGTCAAGTGTGGCCCCGGTGATGTGCGGTAGCTAAAATATCTTCTGTGCATGAAGCTTTCTAGTTGTATTAGTCATCCGTCAGGCTCCTGGATTATTTAAGCGCTGCAGCTC
The DNA here is from genome assembly GCA_013397515.1 of Upupa epops. Taxonomy (NCBI): domain Eukaryota; kingdom Metazoa; phylum Chordata; class Aves; order Bucerotiformes; family Upupidae; genus Upupa; species Upupa epops. The sequence continues at coordinate 101,933 of VZRI01011600.1, read as the reverse complement.
TCCTCGAAGAGCAGTGATATCTATTTGCAGAAGGGTACATAATGTGAAGTGCAGTTCCACTCTACTGGAGCTGCGTAGCTTGGGATGCTCTGGGGAATGTTGCCTCTCCCACTGGGGACTACATGATCCATAGAGCCTGGATCACAGGCCTGGAATCTCACAAGGCTTCTGGATGGTGATGCTGTGGAGTTCCTTGTGGCTGTTTGCCTCGGGATTGTGCCTCCTGTCCTGTGTGGTGTCTCTTCAGCTCTTGGGTGGTGGCCTCCAGCTGCTGGTAAACCCCAAGGAGAAGAGGATGGGGACCGCAGAGGTGCTCTGTAGCGTTAGGGCAAAACGTTCTTCCGTGGGAGAGCCCCTGACTCAAATAGTGACGAAGCCCCTCATCTCTAACTTGGATGAAAGTCTGGAAGTGCCAGGAGCTGGGCCGGTCCATTTTTAAGCTGCAGTTCACCTGTTGCTGCTGGAATATCTTCTGGAAAGCTGCTAGCTAGGAGGGTAATTCCTGCGCAGCATGATCCTCTGCTCCCAAACTGGGGGAGAATCCCAGTCTTTGTGGTTTCATAGCGTGTTTGGGTCCCTTGTGGGGTGTCCTGACCACCAAGAGAAACGCTGGCTTTCCTGCTGAGTTTGAGGCTGCTTCTTGCCTGTGCAGTTTATGTAACTCGTTCCTTTCGCTCCAGCATTGCCAGTCTCCTGTAGCAACAGCCACCAGCTGTTTAGCTGAACAAGACTCAGTTCTTCCCAGTTGCCCTCTAAGAAATGTGTGAAGGCGAACTCGGGGGCGGTAGCACAGCTCCCAGTGCCCTGCGCTTTCGCTCGAGCAGTGATGAATCCTGATGTTTAGGGGGTATGCTCCAAGGCCTCTCCCGTGGGTTTTTAGTGTTTCCATAAATGTTCTGTTGGCGGGGGGGGATGGGATGGAGCTGTCTCACGAGAATGAGTGTTGCTTGGACAGTTAGCACTGAGGGGCCTGAGTCAGGTGGATACAGCTCTGTGCTGGTGTTGCTGTGGAACCTGCTGGGCTCCCCACCTACCTGCTTGTCTTCTGACACCAACCCTTGTGCTTTGTGGCACCACTTGGTTCCAGTTTTCCATGCCTCATTCTCTGAGGTGGGTGTAGAGCACCCCAAGGTCTCCTGGGGATGTAGGGTGAGCAGCCTTGATGGTCACTTATCCAAGCATCTCTTGCCGCTGTATCATCCCCATGTCAGTGCTTGAGGTAGCACTGGCCTGTACAGGCTGAACAAGCTGAGTTGCTGGCAATGTTGGCTCTAACTGGTGGTACTGGTGACAAGTAGGTGTGCAGGAGGAATGGAGAGAAGTGGGGCTCTGCAGATGGTATCTAGTTTTCCGGGGTCACAGTATCTTCTGTTTTAGGTTAGAGATACTGCTGCTGGAACTCAAACACCCTCATGCTCGGGACCCTGTGTGGGCACTCCAGTCTTCCCAGTTAGGGAGGTTGGTACTTGTTGGCCTCTGGTGCTTCTGAAGATACCTTCCCAGCCAATTCTGGTGGTACTGAAGTGAGAGGTAACCTGCATCTCCTTTTCTAGTGAGATGTGAGTCTGGTAATTGAACAGCACCTCAAACCCCCTTCCCTCATGCTGCTGGCATCAGGTTCATGTCCCCAGGGATTTTCTGTGGGGATCCTCACAGTGAGACGTGGCTGCTGAGCTGAGCTTGGTGGTCACTGGGCAGGTTCTGTAGGTTGCTGTCTCTGCAGCGCAGCAGTTGTGTTTGTTTCTCTCTTGAACAGGAGAGAACTCCTCCTCCTCAAAGTGCTGCTGGGCAAGCTGCTTAGTAAACATCTGCCCGGGGTGGAAAGGCAGCGCTTCCCACCTGTCCTCTCCCCGTGGGCTGGGGGAGGGAGTGACATGTGAGGGTGGCAGATGCAGCTGCGGTTACAGGGAGAGCTATTGCTGCTGGAGAGCCCTGGTGGTGTTGGTGTTCTGTGATTGACAGTATGCTGGGAATCACTGGGGCCAGGGGGAGCAGGACTGTGCACACACCTTTCTCTTGAGGAGGTGTTGGAAGAATCATAAATGTCCATTGTCCCCAAGGTCCTTATCTGTCCCTTGAAGGGAATGACGGCATGTGACAGCTTGTGGGTGCAGAGGGAGATCTCCTGTGCCCGGAGCTTTCCTTGAGCTCTTTCCAGGGTTTAACTCCTCAGTAGGAACCTGGAACCCCTCACTAAGTGAAAGTTGAGCAGTTCAGCAGTTGTTTCACTGAAAGGTCAAACGAGTGCTGGAGCTGGTGAAATGGAGAGCCTGGAGGAGCTCTGAGGGATGGAGGAGCAGGTTGATGCCTTCTGAGGAGCTGGATGTTGAGTGGGGACATGCTATGTGCACCAGACACAGCTGCTCTGCTAACCCAGAGGCCGCTTGGCTCTTCCAGACATTCATCCTGAATCCCCTTCAGCCCCCAGGAGACACCTGAAGCCTGGTGTTGACTCCTGCTCTGCCCTTCTTCGTGTCCAGGACATGGGCAGAGCTGGGAACAGGTGAGCTCAGAGTGAGGTGTGTGGCCATAGGAAGCTGGTGGGACGCTCAGGCAGGGCTCTTGGTGGGACTGGGACATTGCACTTCCCATTGCTTGTCTGCCTGGTGCTGCCCAGATTGTAGTGTGCTGGTGCCACTGGTGGAACTGTCCCATACCTCCTGGGCAGGGTGGTGCCCTGCGGTTGAAGAGTTGTGACCTTGACCTACAGCTGCTGACTCTGGGAGGCTCCTTGGGGCTGGGGTGGCCTCCTTTTGCTTAATCTCAGTTTTTAGCCTGTCCCAGCCTGGCTCAAGCTGCTGCAGACTAGACTCATTGTGGCCTGTTACAGCCCTGGGGATGGGGTGGAGAAGTCTGAACTGGTGGAAGCAGTCTGAGGTTTACAGGGTGCTGCAGAGGGCTTGGGGAGCGCTGGTGAATCCCCAAGGAGGGGCATGGAGAGGAGGTAGAAAATGTTACCGGGATGAGCTGATGGCTGCGTGAGAGGGGTTTCCTTGCTCTGTGTTTCCCTCAAACCGCAAGAGATCTGGAGGTAAATGGTTTTTTGCTTCACTTGGAAGGTTTGGGAGGGTTTCTTCCTCACCTGGAACCCTCTTTGTGGATGTCAGCCCTCTCAGGGAACATGAAACCCAGCTCTGTGTGCCAGAGCTCCAGCAGGACCAGACCCAGCAGCAGGGCCCATATGGAGCTTTGACTCGCACCCAGGCTCAGCGGTTGGGCTGTCGTAAATAGATCTGTGAAAGCTGCTCGGAGCACTGCAGGGATGCTGTGTTGCACTCGGTGCTTTCCGGGAAAAAACAAACCCCACTGCTGTAGGCATTCGTTTATTCATTGGTGGAGGATGATTTATCGATCCCATAGGTACCCGAAGGCCACACAGGGCAGGGATGTGCTGCTGCCCTGTGTGTGAACTGGACAAATCCTTGCACAGCTTGTGCTCCACTCTGATACCAGCTGTGCTCTGTGGAAGAAGAGCAGATGAGCTTCAGGTAGGGTCTGTCCTACTTGTTTCCATGCCAGACGTGGTTGCTGTCATCTCCCCTTCCTCAAGCAGCCACAGAGGTTTGCAGGGCTGTAGCAAATCTCTTCAGAGTGCAGGTGAGGAAGCGAGGTTGCCTGGGGATGTGGGGGCGGCTGTCAGACATCTGCCTGGTGCCTTCTGGTCAAGCAGCGATGCATCACAAACAGGACTTGGATGTCTTCAGGTTATCCTTGTGTCCTTGTGCTGCTTCATCTTGACCCTGCAGAGGGTAACAGTGCTGCTTCATCTTGGCCCTGCAGAAGTAACAGGGTTGAGGGCTGATTGTCCGTTTGAGTGGACAATCCATCTTCGGATGCTGGGAAGTCAGGTTTTTAGCATTTTTTTTCATGGAATCCCAGAACTATTGAGGCTGGAAAAGCCCTCTGAGCTCAGCCAGCCCAGCCCAGCATCTAACATCACTCCAGCAGATGGACCAGGGCACTAAGGGCCACAGCCAGGCTGTCCTTCAACACCTCCAGACACGGGGACTCCCCCACTACCCTGGGCAGTCCAGTCCAGGCTCTGAGCACCCTTTCTGTGAGGAAGGGCTTCCTAACATTCAACCTAACCCTTCCCTGGCAGCTTCAGGCCCTGCCCTCTCACCGTGGCAGAAGTGCCTGACCCCCACCTGAATACAACCTCCCGTGCCCTCACACAGTGCTGGCCCATGTTGAGCTTCTCACCTACCAACACCCTCAAATCCTTCTCTTAGGCCTTGATGTGTGTAAGAGGGTAGAACAAGTCACTTTCTCCTCCAGCTTCAGGAGCCAAGGGCTTCCTCTGACCATTGCTCCTCCCATCCTGGGTGTTGGTTTTGCTGGGTGTTGGCTCTCACGTAGCTAATCTGGGGCAAGCCGTGAGGTGTCTTCTAACCAATTCTTATTCTGGTTGGACCCATCTCATCCCAGTCGCCTTGATCTCATCTCGGGGACTTGTTTTGGTTCTTGAGAAATCTCTAGGCTTCTCTCTGCAATGTCAATGGGTTTTAGATCCTCAGTAGCCAGCTTCAGCTTGAAGTATCCACCGGGAGCTCTCTGGTGCTTCCCAGTTCTACAGCAAGTGAGTCCATGTGGCTCCTGGCTGTGCTTGCTTTGTATGGGGGGGAAGAGCAGCAACGCTGGCCACTGCCACATGCTTTGGGGGGAAGGTCACACCCACCAGGGCATCTGGGCTGAGACTCAAATCCCTGTGCTGTGCCCCAAGGTCTTTAAACTCTCATGCTCTAGCAGAGGGAGTAAATGTCTTCAAGAATAGCTTAGGAAGTGTGGTTTCAGGGTTTGGATGATCCAGGATCTGCCAAGACCCAAGTGGTGAAGCTTTTCTAGTGGACAGGGCTGAGTGACTGTGCTCCCACGCTCATTGCTTTGCATTACTTTGCATGGCTGGGCTTCTCCCAGTCCTTGAGAGTGCTCTGTGGCAAGGGCTCACACGTAGCTCACTCGTCTGGCTTCAGCTCAATGGCTGCAGATGCTGAGGGTCTTTGAGGTGTCAGATGGGATTGAAACACCTGGATGGGTCACAAGCAGAGCGAGGAGAGCCACAGCAAGGCCAGCAGGAGGAATGGGACAGACACGTGCCTTTGCTGTACATAAGACCTTATTGGTGCTTGCTGTAGGTAGTAGCTGTTGTTTTTTCTCTGTGCCTTGCCTTTCCTTCCTCGTAGGCTGTGGGGCACAAGCACTGCAAGACTTGTTTATATTGGCATGGCATTCGCCTTCCACAGGCATGTCTGGAGCTTATGGCACACGGGAGAGCCACTGTGAACCATGCAAAGTCCTGAACAGCACAGTCAGGAGGAGGGAAGCTGCCCTGTGAAGTGACCTCTCCCAAACCAAGACATCTCTTGAGCTGATGTCACTCCCATCACACCCCACATGAGCTTCATTGCTTGTGTCAGTGCTGCTTGTCCTCGCTGCTTGTACCCAGTGTGTTTGACCATGCAGAGCCCTCGGGTTAGGGGTTGAGTCACCGAGGTGGTGGAGATCCTCTCCTGTCATTGGGTTCAAACGTGGATGGGAGTAACTGGAACAGCAGGATGATGTGGTGGAAAGACAGCCAGGGTGCTTGCTTACTGCCTGCATCTTGACCGGAGGAGTTAAGCATTGAGTGGTGAGATGGTGCTGGGGGCAGGTGAGGAATTTTTGGAGACAGGCCTTTTTTCTCTGGGGATTCAGGGGTTTGGTAGATCACCGGGTGTCCATCATCCCCCTCTTGCATCCTGAGCACATTCTTCATCACCTGAGTGGTGTCTGGCCACCTGGATTTGTGACCCTGCCTTTGGGATGAGTGTGTGAGCGAGGAAGGGATGGTGGTGGCTCAGAACCAGGCTGAAATGTATCTGGTTGAACTGCNATGTATCTGGGTACCATGTGTTGATAGGGTTTGCATGGCTGCAGCCAGAGAGACCTGCTGAGTTTGTCCCAATTGTGAGAAACCAGAGGGGCTTTGTTGCTGTCTCTTGCACTGCTCTCAGTTTCTGGGGAGATGCTGGTGTGGAGAGGAAGATCCTGGAAGGAACTAGTGCACGGGAAGCCTTGCAAAGCACTGTCCAAATCTGGAAGATCTGAGGAAGGAAAAAGCCCACAAACCCAACTGACAGCAGGAGAGTCTCCATTGATTAAGGATCCCGAGGGTATTACCTGCTTGTGCCTGGTGCTGCCGACTGTTCCACGTCATGTTGAGGAAATAACCAGCGACAGATGTGGACTTTGTGAGGATGAGCACAGCTGCCTGACTGAGGGGATTGAGTCTTGTGGCTCTGCTCAGGAGCTGCAGGCTTTGATGGAGCTGCTGCTTGCATGGGTGTAGCCCGTCTTGCTACTCATTAAATGATGGCGGTAACTGAGGCTGAACTTTGCACAGGGGAGAAAGGACCGCTCAGCCACCAGCAAAAGGAGCAGCCTTTGTTTTGCTTAGAAATGGAGAGATCAAACCCAAGCTGAAGAGGGTAGGAGGCAGCACTGTGTCACAGGAGCATCCCACAGCTCCTGAGCACCTTCCTGGCTCTCTATGGGGCTGGTCTTCGCCAGTGGGGGTTTTCTTGGTGATTCTTGGCACCTTTTGATGGCATCAGCTATTGGGATCGATTGCCCCAATAGCCAAACCGCCCCACAATCTGAACACAGGGAATCTTCCCCGTTCTGTTACTGTCTCCTGGAGATTTGTTGTCTTCACACCATGGCGATGCTGCTGGCCTGCGTGGATTTGGGGCTGTCACTCAGCCGCAGAGCTGACTTTATGGAGGTTTTATAACCCCATCACGGGAAGACAAATGGCTGCAGCGGGTTTCAGGCTTTGAGTGTAGCGGTGCCTTAAATCTGGGGCTGTGGCAGGGTCTCCTGGAAGGACCTAACTGGTAAAAACCTCACCTAACAGCAAACAGAGGGGCTGGGGAAGAATGAGGTGGTGGCAGGGAACCAGGGTGGTCCTGGCTCTGAGGTTTCTTAGCCTAAGACCAAGCATTATGTTAATTAAGCCTGAGCAAGCAGGATTTATTGCTCGTGAGCCTTGGGTCTAACCTCTCCAGCTGCCTTTTGTTCTCTAGTCTCTGCAAGTGATTCTAAGGGTTGTCAGCCCAGTTTGCCTCCATGTGAAGAGCTGGGTGAGTGCTCTCTGTGTGTAAGTCTCAGTACATTGTTTCCTCTTTGAGACATCCTTGAATTGCATCAAAAGCTGTAGGTGATGTCAGCTGAGCTGCTGCCAAGTGGCTCCTTGCACCCTATGACAGCATAGTCTCATCCTCCATCCCATGGCTGCCAGAGCAGGCACCATCTTCAGCTGAGGGGCAGGTGAAGCTCAGGCAGGAAAACACATTGAATTTCTGGAAGTTAGTCTCTTCTCCTCAGTCCACCAGCGATAGGACAAGAAGAAATGTCCTCAAATTCTGCCAGGGGAGGGTTGTGTTGTACATCAGGAGAAATCTCTTCCTTGACAGAGTGCTCAGGGATTGCAGCAGGCTGCCCAGGGAGGAGGGGAGTTGCTGTCCCTGGAGGGGTTCAAACAAGTATCTGTGCCCCTGGGGGACAGGGTTTAGTGGGAAGGGTGGGGTTGAGGGCTGGTGGCTGGTCCGGATGATCTTGGAGGTCTCTTCCAACTTTAATGGTTCTGTGATCATTAAGTGTCAAGTTTTCTGGTGTTTCCTCTCACTGAGCTGCCTGTCTCTTCCCAGCATCACCATGGATGGGGTTTGTTTTTCCAGAGGAGATGCAGATATTCTAGATCACTGCCTCTTACATCACTGCGGCTCCTCTCTGTTAACCAGCTCTTACAAGGAGTTTCTGTTGATGAGCAGCCTGGAGGCAAGGGCCGAGGCAAGGCTGTTGGGCAACGTAGAGACTCTGAGGGATGGAGTGATGTGGACTTGGCAGGAATGTCTGCTTCCCCATTCTCTGTGGGGTGAACGGGCTCTGCCTGCCCATCCAGCTCTCAGGTTGAGTGCACAGGCTGCTCACAGTGCTGTTGTGACTGTGACCCTCCTCTGCTAGTGGTCTCAGTCACGTTCCCTTCTTAGAGGATTCACTCTTTGTCATATGGGGCCGTGCAGTGGTGAGGGACCTCTTCAGCTCCAGGTTTGCTGAGCTGTCCCTGCAGAAGGTCGTGAATACAGGTTGTCTCTCCCAGCCAGGTTTGCTTTGGCTGGTAGCTGGTACTCATTCCTGCTGGTGGAGGACACAGCAAAGCTGGGGTGAACCTTGCCTGGTTCATGGCGTGTGGTGTCCCTCAGTGCCCTGGGCTCCTCAGCACAGTAGGGACACAGAGCTGTACTTAAAAGGACCCATGAGAAAGCTAGGGACAGACTTCTCATCAGGGGCTGCTGTAACAGGGCAGCAGGTGATGGTTAAACTCAAAGAGGGAGATTTAGACTGGGTAGGAGGAAGGAATGTTTTACACTGCAGGTTGGGAGACTCTGGCCCAGGTTGCCCAGAGAGGTGGGAGAAGCCCCATCCCTGGAACCATCCCAAAGCAGGTTGGACCTTGGGGCTCACATCATCTCCACAAAAGCCAGGAACAAACTTGTGTCACTGGGTGACACCAGAGCAGTCACTCGATGCTGGGAAGCGTTCAGCACCGTTTTACAGAGCTTCCCCTACTCAGCAGCAAAAAGGAGGAGCTTCCATGGCCTCTGCTGCTGCACCAGAGCCCTCCAGCACAGTGTTGGTGGTGGAGTTGCCCTGGGCCAGGCTTTCCCTACCCCTGAGGAGAGCAACTTCTAATCAGGTGTGGTCATACTCTCCTTGGAAGAGAATGATGTGGGTGATAGTGGGTGACAAGCTGGACATGAGCTGGGCTGTGTGCTCACAGCCCAGGAACCTGTTGTGTTCTGGGCTGTGTCCCCAGCAGCATGGGCAGCAGGTCACCTCTGTCAATGAGGGCGGGGAGAGCCTGGTTCAGGCTGCCCAGGGAGGTGGGAGAAGCCCCATTCCTGGAACTATCCCAGGGCAGGTTGGCCCTTGGGGCTATAAGCAGCCTGCTCTGGGTGGGGATGGCCCTGCTCAGGGCAGGGGGTGGCAGTGGGTGAGTTTTGCTCCCAATCCAGAGCAACCTGCAATCCAATGCAGATGGCTGTCTAGAAATTACCTCCTCTCTGGGAGGTGTTTTACCCCTCCCTGCCTGAAAGGAAGGGGGTTGACCCTGGTGTTTGAAGATGTGAAAATCCAGGCACGTGTGATGCCTGGTGATCAGATAAGGGAACATCTGCGGGGTTCTGGTCCTTCCTCGGTCTGTTGCAGATCCTTTGTTACTGCCAGGTTTTTTTCTCACTTTCCCTGTAGCATCCTTCTGGATGTCCGCTTCTGCTGGGACCTGCCCTGCTGCACTGAGGGGGCTCAGAAGATGGAGGGGAGTTGCTCTTCAGGCTTTTGCCTTCCCAGCCTCACAAAAAGCCCCAAATGTGCAGAGTTTGGGTTTCACTGGGAGCCTTTTTTCATTTTATTCAAGCATTTAACTGTTCATTTTGCTGTTTCAGAGCTCTGTAACCCTTTTCCTCTGACTGGTGATGCTCTGTGGGATTTTGGTGCATTAGATCTGAGGAAAGTCTTCCCAGAAAGAGTGAGGAGGCCTTGCAACAGAGGAGGCACTGTCCCTTGAGGGATTCAACAACGGCCAGTGTGTTTCAGGAGATGGGGCAGTGGTTGGAGGTTATAGGGTGGACAGTTGAGCTGGATGATCTTGAAGGGCTTTTCCAACCCTGATGACTTTGTGATCTACAGATGCACCAATCTGTAGCTGCTGGTATTCCGTGCAAAGCCCTCTGCAGTGTGTTCTGACTCCTGTGTGAGGAAATTACACTAAATTACTCTGCCCCTCTCTCCTATTCTAGGCTCTTGTAGAGAGGGTGTTGGGGTTAAAACTGGCACCTCAACTTACAGAGTGGGTGAAACTTACACAGTGGTGAAACAATCAACCAGGACTCATTGGAAGAGTAAAATCAGCCGACTTGTGGAGCTGAGGGTTGTACAGCAGGAGGTTGTTCAGGAAAAGGGCTTTGTGACAGTTCACTTCCTTTAGGGTGGCAAACAGTATGAGTTCATTTGGGTCATCCCTTTCTGTAAATTCTCTAATTGTAGCGTGTTGGCAAGATGGTCAATGAGTAACGAGTGACCGCGGCAATCCATGGTTGTCCATCCTCCTCCCTACTCAGCAGTCAGGCCTCAAACACTGGTGGGGGTCCTCCCCTTTTGAGAAGTTTTTTCCCTGCCTGTCAGTCGCTGAAGAAACCTGCCCACATGGGGGCTTAAACTCTTGGTGTCAAGCGACTCAGCTTGTAACTGTTCTCAAAGGCAGCTGGAGCCTTCGAGGTTGGGCAGGACGTCCCACGTGTGGGACAGCTGGTGGGATGGGCACCTGCCTGCCAGCAGCCCGGCACCTTCCCACGGCAGGGCGAATCCTGACCTACTTTCTCCGATTTGCTGTTGTTTTGCACAATGTGGAGGCCACAGAAAGCCGGTCAGCCTGGTGCTGTTGGGGAAGCACAGACAAATGCCCTTCTCCTTTGGTGAAGCTGCAGCTGCCCTCCAGGCGGACAGTGGAAGTGCACTCCTGGAGCAGGAGGCTTCTCTGGGGAGCGTCTCCTGGTGGAAAACCCTCTAGATAACCAGGAAGTTTTTGGGAGAGAAGAAGAGATAAGAAAGGTAAAGGATATTTCTCATGGCTGAGTGGAGAAAGCATCCAGCTTCCCCATCTTCCCTCCCTACTGGCTCGCCTACTGGCTTGTCTAGGTTCCCGTCCCCCAGCAGGGACCTGTTTCAGTGCAGCCTGAGGTAGGATGTTTGATTATCTGTCTAGTTTCACCATATGAACAGGGCAACTCTACTTGCTCTTCCATTTTCTCATTAGTCATGGCATTCTAGACTGGCCTGGGCTGGAAGGGACCTCCAAAGGTCATCTAGTCCAGTCCTCCTGCCATGAGCAGCTCACCAGAAGTGAGTGCTGAGCTGACTTTGGGAAACAGATTTTTGCAGGGGCCAGGTGGGAGGTAGTACTCGGCAGAAGCAGGACAAGAAGTGGAACGTAAGGGAAGAGAAGAGACAAGACCATGGGATCTGAGGTCAGTAGAGATGTGTCCCCACATCTGAGAGAATACAGCTCTAAGTGAAAGGATCTGATAGTCATGACTTAATACAGGAAGAGTGTTGAAGCCTCAGAAGCTGCTGGTGTGTGTGGTAAAGCAGAAGAACACAAAGTCAGATTGATCCTCTGAGCTTGGAGATGTGAAAGCCCATAAAATGTGTCGGCGGGTGCTGGTAGCACAAGCGAGCGCATCGGGTACATCCTGGCTCCAAGGTGTTCCTCATTCTCTGCAGCCTGCTGTGCCTCCTGCTCTGTGGGTTCAGCTGCTTGTCTGGATCTGTGGCAAAGTGAGCAGAGCTTTCTGCTGCTGAAAGCTCCACTTTCTCTCCAGAACAGTGGAAGCTGGTGATCTCATCTCTGTATTTTCAGTGTTGAGAGCCCTGGAGGATCTTAGAGTCTTTAACTCACGTGGGAAGTGGCAGATCTTGTCTGCAGAGCACTCTCCTGATCAAGAGACTTCTCCAAAGTATTCCGCATGCACATGGGGCAGCTGCTGGAAAATGCAGCAGGAAGGTGTAGGCCTTGTCCTGAAGCAGTGACTGTAGAGCTGCTTCCAGAAATGCAGTGCCTGTTCTGTAGAGAGTGGGGTGGGACCAACATCCCAACAGAAAATGGGGCTTTCTTGAAGGTCTCTCCTTAACAGAAGGAAGGAGCAGGAGGGTTGAACTCCTTGTGCTTGTCAGGGTGTTGATCCATCTGCCAAGTGTTTTCAGGTTGATTGCTAGCGTGAGTTGACTCCTTCAGGAGCAAAGCACACACAGACCTGAATCAGACCTTGGCTGGATTGAACAAAGGGGTTTCATTTGCAATTCCACTTTGGAGAGATTTTCTGCCACAAGCCAGGACTTGGGCAGCTCTTGTTCTTCTCTTGGAAAAGTCTCAGAGTGTCCTAGAATCAGAGAATCATTCAGACCCTTGGGATCATCAAGTCCAACTCTGCTCTACCAAGTTCACCCCTAAAGCACATCCCCAACACCACATCTAAACAACCTTTAAGCACTTTCAAGGATGGGGACTCAAGCTCCTCTCTAGGCAGGCAGTGTCTGGCCACTCTTGCTGTTTTGCCTACCCCAGGTAGGTCAAAGAAACTGCCAGTACGAGGGAATTGAGCTTTCCCTCAGAAGGGTAGGAAGGACAGCCTTGGCTTCTCTGTGTTGCTCTCTTGCCTTCCTTGTTCTGTCCTACAACCACGTCCCATCTTTAGGACCTCATTGACAAAGCTGGCTGGTCCTGAGCAGCATCTGTGCCAAAGTGGGTGCTTGGAAAGGATCAACCCTTCTTGCCCACTGGACTGTGCCACTCATCACAGCATCTGGGAGCTGGTTTTTAGCTCTAGCTCTTCTCTTTCCCTGATGGAGGGGAGGTTGTGATGAAAATGTTATGTCCTGCGTGTTTTGAAGCTGCTTGTTGGTTTGGGTTTTTTCACTCAGCCTACTGTGCTCAAAGTAATTTCCTTTCAAGCCCGTGACTCTCGTTAAATAACTGTTCTGTGTCTCCAGCTCTACTGGAGTGCGATGAGTCCTGGAGCTGGGCTGAGTCACCAGTAGGGAGCATCTTCACATGGCTTTGTTTGAGCGCAGGTAATGCTGGGGAACGGTTTCACTGAGTGAGTGGGAGGGTAGGAGGGAAAACCATGATGAGAAAGTTTGAATTGTGGCAGCAAATAGTCCTGGTAATTTCGAGAGGTCTCTAAACACTAATGTGACTGCCTTCAGCTCACAGCCTGTTTCCTGCGCTTCTTCCACTCCTCTTTTGCAGCCATGGTCCTACAGAGCCAGGTTTGGTAGCCAGGTTTGCTGGCCAGGTTTCCTACGGCCGGGTGTAGTATGTAGGAACAATAGTGAAGGACCCTCATGTGGGTGGCTGTGCCGACAGCTGGGACCAGATCACAGGGCTGCGGTAACGAGGAGGCTGTAGAGCCTGATTGGCTCAGTTAGTGCTGGTCTGGATTCTAGTCTGCAGGAGCCTTCCAGTGAGAGGGAGGATGATTAGTGTCAGCCAGCTGCCAGGCGTGACCTTCCCATCCTTCTCCCTAGGGAGACTGCACACAGATGGGGAATGGGGGAAGGATGGGGGTGTAGGAGCTCGTAACCGTTGACAACGTAGTTCACTCACCAGAGCACATGTGGCTCAGATCTGTGCTCCCTTTCTGTGAGAAGAATGGACTTCCTTTTCACATCTGAGGTCTGAAGCATGGCACATGGGACCTGAGCTGTGTTCAGACACTTCGGCATTGAGTGCTGCCTTCCCTGCAGTAGCAGCTCAAGGCCATCTCGTCTCATCTCAACCATTTGTAACGTGTAAATCATGTGCCTCTGCCTTCCCTCTAACGCAGCACTTCGCTGCTTTGCCCAGAGCATTGCTGTCCTGGGCCAGGGCAGCCCAACCCCTTTGAAAAGGTCTGGTTCTGGTGCAGAATCGCCTCTTGCTCGGGACCCATCTGTTGGCTGTGGACCGCAAGCCACTGGTACCTCATGGCAGGAGGAAGGTCAGACGGCTTCTGGGATCACATATTTCTGTTCAACAGGGAACTTGCAGAGTTTCAGTGGCCACCCCTGTTACTGTGGTCGGTTTGGAGCAGGTCTTTTCCTCCCAGGGCAGGTCTGCTTTCTGGGACCTGACAGAGTGTTGTCGTGGGCTCTGTGGGTAGGCATTGGGGGGCAAACCCAAGCATGCTGGTGTCTAAGCAGACAGCTTTGAGAAGCAACGCAGGCTCCCCATTCCAGGTGACCACTGCGGTACTGGGATGTTTGTGATGAAAAACCAGTTCCTCCTGTCTGCTGGCAGCAGATGTGCCCTCTTATCCAGATTCAGTTCTGAGCAGTTAATCTTGGATTAACCAAAGATACAAGCAAAGCTGGAATTCTTGTGTGTGAACATCCCCAGCTCTGCTGCCTCCAGCCGGGGCAGCGGTGACTTTCACGCTGAGCCATATGGCCAGGCTGGTAGTGCGGGTGCAGTGCAGAGGTTCTCAGCTGAGCTGATGATTAGCAGACCTCCTGGATTTGCTGTGAATGCTCTGTGTGTCATTTTCTGCAGGGACCCACGTGTGTGCAGAGCAACAGTGAGAACTCCTCTGCTTTTTCTTGTCTGCTTATGGCCAGGGGTTGGAACCGAGTTATGCTATCCCTTCCAACCCAAACCATTACCTGAGTCTGTGAAATGCCCTGGGGGCTGGGACCTGTGCAGCAGCCTGAGCTCTAGGGTCTCAGCATTAGTTTAAAGTCTAATGTTGGAGGGATTTGTGATGCCCTTCCCCCTGACTCTTTTCTAGATGGCTTCCTCGAGCTCTTCTCTGCTAACTCAGGAGGTATTTGTTGACTTCCATGCAAACACTGAACGGTCTGGGTGGATGCTGACAGCCAAACTAGGACAAAAACCTGCTCTCTGAAGCGGCTCAGACACCCTTCCATTTCCATCTATAAAATCTCCAGTGTCCCCCACAGGAGTCCCAAGGGTGGAGGTAGCTCCTACACCACCACATCTCCAGCATGCCCACAGCTCCTGCCTCACACCAGTTCCCCGTGCAGTGCCCATGCCACTGTCTGCTGCCTCCTTTCCCTCCTTGCTGCTGCTCCTGAGGGAGTGAGGGAGCTCGCAGAGCACCATCAGCCTTCCCAGTGCTCCCTGCACAGCACTAGTGGAGCAGCACTGCCTGGCACAATGTGGCTCCTGTCTGCCTGGTTTTGGCTGATCTGTGAGCACAGAGGAGCCCCTTGGCTGGCGGGGTTTGGGGAACAGCTGTTGCTTGTCATTGGGCAGAGGGAGCAGAGCAATGCTCTGTAGATGGACCAGTGCTCTGACCAGAGTGACCCAGTTCCACTGGCCTGTGCAGCACACGATCTGATGTCTGCAGCAGCAAGTGCTGCATGGGCAGCCCTGAGATCTGTTTGTGGCTCTTTATCCAAAAACTGTGAGGAAAATGGGACGGTTCCTGTACATCAGTTAATGTCCTCAGGGCTGGAAGGTTCTGGCTGTTGGTCCAGTTGTAGGTGTCTTGGCTGGTGTTTGTGGTGATTTTGATTTCGTGATCCTTTTTCTTCTCCCCAGGTAAGAAACCAGGAGCAAACTGCCTGCATTGGGTTCTCAAGACAGTCATCGCACCCTCGGAACATCACCAAGATGCATTAGGAACCGGAACACCGTGCCAAAGGACCTCCATGCGTTTCCATGACTCTCTCGGACCCTGACAACTATACCTTTGGATATCGCTTGCTGTTCTGAGGAGAGGGTGTCATCCTGGTTCTTGTCTGCCACCTTGCTGGCAGAGAGATCTCACTAAGATCATGGACCATCCTAGTAGGGAAAAGGATGAAAGACAGCGGACGACAAAAGGAATGCCGGGAAGGAGCGGGCACGGCTCTCGACCAAGCTCCTCAGCTTCTTCTGGCGTTCTTATGGTAGGACCCAACTTCAGAGTGGGCAAGAAGATTGGCTGTGGAAACTTTGGAGAGCTCAGACTAGGTAAGAAGTTTTAGTGGCCTGCAGTATCACCACTAAAATCTTAATATTATATTAAAAATTATCCTTGCACTGCCCGGGTCGCTGAACCTTGCTCTCAGTTTCTTGTTCAGAAGCTGACCCTTTGAAAGTCATGGGGGAGGCTCTTTCCACATCTTCACTCCAGAGCCCTCACTAACCTCAGTGCCCTACTTTAAACCCCATCAGCCTCTCCCTGCTCTGTCCTGTGTGTCTGACTCCTGCCATCTGGCTCTTGCTACTGAACCAGACCGACAGACCGTGATGATTTCTCCTGTTTCGTGGTCCATTGGGCTTCTGACCACTCAGACAGATGGTTCCACTAAAGCACCCTTTGTTTAGGATGACTTAAGAGCCCAGTGCACTGCAATGCTGGGCTCTTAAGTCATCCTAAACAGTGGTTGCTTTGAAATGAAGTGCTATTGGGTTTAATTTCATCCCCCTGAGCAACCAAGATGTGATTTTGGGGTACTTGCCATAGATCACAAGCAGTACCTCATGCTCATCTTCATCCCAACTGACTCAACCCACTTGTGCTTCTCCTCTTGAGTCGGTTGACTCAGATTCAGGACAAGTATTTGTCCACAAGTGAGGGATAAGTAAGCAGCCCAGGCCACCAGTAGCCAAAGGGTTGGAACTCAACGCTGCTGAGAGTGTCGCTGGATTCCTGCTCAGAATCTCTGTGATCTCAGGTTAATTGGTGGTGTCCTTCGTTCTGAGGTTGGGTTATTGTGTCAGTGTGAGTGTCCACCCCTCTGCAGTGGGAAGGTTAACGAGGTTGCTCATGGCCCATTGAAGAAATGGCTCATTGTTTCAGCGTTACCTCAGAGCTGGTGGGTTGATCTGCAGGAGCAGAGATAACACTCCAGGAGTGGAGAGAAGCCAAGAGCAGAGGCAGAAACTCCCACTGTCCTGAACACAAGCCTGGCTGGCAGCTGAAGAGGAGTTGGGATCCTCACGGTATTGTAACATGAATCCCAGACTCGGTTGGGTTAGAAGGGACCTCAGAGCTCACCCAGTACGAACTCCCTGCCATGGGCAGCAACACCGCTCACCAGGTACCAGGTTGCCCAGAGCCCCATCCAGCCTGGCCTTGGACACCTGGGCAGCCTCTTGCAGGTCCTCAGCACCCTCACAGGGAGGGATTTCTGCCTCAGATCTCATATCAATTTCCCCTCTTTTAGCTTGAAAATTGTTGTATTGTGTATTCAGAGGGTCCTCGGAGCTGTTTGGTTGCTCTGGAAGCCAGGCTGTGACGTCCAGCAGCCATAACAGATCCCTCCAGGCGGACACTCTGGCTCTGCCTTGTGGGTGCCTGGTTGCTGAATCCATTGCCATGCTGGTTCTCGTTCCCATTTCTCATCGTTGCAGCGATATCTGACCAATGTCTCAAGGCAGGAGATTTCACTTCTTGGTCCATTCAGCTCCCACCACAGATACGTGATAAACAAAGGGCTCTTTCTCTCTACTGGTAAATGTTTTGCTTACATCGATTAGCTGACTCCGACTCCTGATAACAGCAACGAGACCGCGGCAGAACCCACCATCTTGTGTCCAGTTCTGGGCCCCTCGGTTCAAGGACACAGAGCTGCTGCAGGGTGTCCAGCTTAGAGCAACAAAGGTGATGAAGGAAGTAGAACACCTCCCTTACGAGGAAAGGCTGAGGGAGCTGGGTCTCTTTAGCTTGGAGGAGACTGAGGGGTGACCTCATCAATGTCTATAAATATGTGAGGGGTGGGTGTCAGGAGGAGGGAGCCAGGCTCTTCTCAAGGTCATCTGGTGACAGCACAAGGGGCAGTGGGTGCCAGCTGGAGCATAGGAGGTTTCATATAAGTAATAGAAGAAACTTCTTCCCAGTGAGGGTAACGCAGCATTGGACCAGGCTGCCCAGGGTGGTTGTGGAGTCTCCTTCTCTGGAGACGTTCCAGACCCGCCTGGATCTGTTCCTGTGCAACTTGGTCTAGGTGGTCCTGCTGTGGCAGGGGGATTGGACTAGATGATCTTTTGGGGTCCCTTCCAATCCCTAATGATTCTATGATGTGGAGGGACAGCTGAGGGGAGAGCAGTCCTGCATAAGACCGCACTAGGATGTGTAGAATTAGCCCATACAAGGGATTATCAGCCCATGCTTATCTGCTGCTCTACTGTTTGCCTGTCCATCAACATCTCTTGCTCCCAGAGCCTGAGAACTCCAGGAGAGTTCTCTTGTGAGCACCAGTGACCTCACGTGTTTCTTCTCCTCTGGAACATCCAGCTCAGTCACCACCAGCGGAGCTGCCCCAAATGGAGAGGCACAAGATTCATCAGTGCTCCATCATGAGCTCTGCTGAACCTCAGAGGCTTTGGAGAGTGCAGCCATCACCTCAACACAGTCACAGCTCCAGTAGTGCAGCTCTGTCACTGTAGGGGAGTTAAAGCTCTCATAGTGCAGCTCTGTCACCTCAGCAGAGTCACAGCTCTACAGTTGTGGAAGGTAGGGGACAGCAATGCGCCCTAGTAGCCAAGAAGGCCAATGGTATCCTGGGCTGTGTTAAGAAGGGTGTGTCCAGTGGATGGAGGGAGGTTTTCCTCCTCTGCTCTGCCCTGGTGAGTCCTCACCTGGAGTACTGTTTCTGGTTCTGGGCTCCCCAGTTCAAGAAGGACTGACATCTACTTGAGAGAGTCTACCAAAGGGCTACGAGGACCATGAAGGGACTGGAAAGACTGAGAGACCTGAGGCTTTATAGCCTGGAGAGGAAAAGACTGAAAGGAGATCTCATTAATGTCTATAAATCCATGAGGGCTGGGCATCAAAGAAGATGGGGACAACCTCTTTTCCCTCGTGCCCTGGGATAGGATGTGGGGCAACAGATTCCAGCTGGAGCACAGGCCGTTCCACCTCTCACTGGACAGTGAATTGGCTGGAGACTCAAAGAGCTGTGGTCAACAGCTCAAAGTCCAGTGGTGAGTGGAATCCCTCGGGGGTCAGTACTGGGACCAGTGCTGTTTAACATCTTTGTCAGTGATACGGACAGTGGCATTGAGTGCCCCCTCAGCAAGTCTGCTGATGACACCAAGTTGTGTGGTGTGGGGGACACGCTGGAGGGAAGGGAGGCTGACCAGAGGGACCTGGACAGGCTGAGAGCTGGGCCAGTGCCAACCGCATGAGATTCAGCAAGGCCAAAGGCAAGGTCCTGCACCTGGGTCGAGGCAATTCCAGGCACAAATACAGGCTGGGTGGGGAACAGATTGAGAGCAGCCTTGAGGAGAAGGACTTGGGGGTGTTGGTCGACAAGACACTCAACGTGAGCCAGCAATGTTCACTTGTGGCCCAGGAAGCCAACCGCTTCCTGGGCTCCATCAAGAGAAGCTTGACCAGTAGGTCAAGGGAGGTGATCCTTCCCCTCTGTTCTGTTCTTGTGAGACCCCATCTGGAGTAGTGCAGTTCTGGAGCCCCCAGCACAGGAAGGAAATTGAACTGTTGGAGTGTGTCCAGAGGAGGGCCACGAGGGTGAGTGAGGGCTGGAGCACCTCTCCTACAGGGACAGGCTGAGAGAGTTAGGGCTGTTCAGCCTGGAGTAGATTCCAGGGAGATCTTAGAGCGGTCTTCCAGCATCTGAAGGGGGCTACAGGAAAGCTGGGGAGCAGTTGTTTCCAAGGCCTTGTAGTGGTAAGACCAGGGGGAATGGTTTCAAGCTGGAAGAGGGAAGGTTTAGGCTGGAAGTCAGGAGGAAGTTCTTCACGATGAGGGTGGTGAGACACTGGAACAGGTTGCCCAGGGAGGTTGTGGCTGCCTCCTCCCTGGAAGTGTTCAAGGCCAGATTGGATGGGGCCTTGAGCAACCTGGTCTAGTTGGGGGCGTCCTGCTCATGGCAGGGGGGTTGGAACTAGATGGTCTTTAAGGTCCCTTCCAACCTGAACCATTCTATGGATCTATGAACATGAGGAAGAACTTCTTTACTGTGAGGGTGACAGAGCCCTGGAACAGGCTGCCCAGAGAGGCTGTGGAGTCTTTCCAGCCCTGTCTGGATGCATTTCTGAGTGATCTGCCCTAGTGCTGGTCCTGCAGTGGCAGGAGGGTTGGACTCAATCACCTTCGGAGGTCCCTTCCAACCCCTGGCAGTCTGTTATTCTCTGCTAAGGTGCAGCTCTATTTCAAGCTCAGTTTGCTGGGCAGGTTCACTCCCTCCAGGGAGCAGTCCTGGCTCAAGTCTTCTGTAGAAGAAACTTCTACAGCCTGGACAGCCAAACTGAGGGGTAGTTCTTGGTGTGGAACCAGTCAGCAGAGAGGTCTAGGGGGATTTGCCATCATAGCTGGCAGCTATCACATCACCCATCGTAGGGGAGGGGTTTGGGAGTTGGACCCATTTGTGTACTTATGGCCAGAGCTTCTCTGCAGCCTGAGCTCCTAAGGGGATCAGCATGAGGATTAATTAGTTTGTTTGCTGCTGGCCCATGTTTTGCTAATCCCAGTGTTATAGCTGAGGAGTTTCATTACTGGGATTATTCTCTGTCTCATCCTCAGACTTCTAAACCAGACAACAGGCTCCACATACATGGAGGGGGCTGGCAGCACCCTTCTCTGCCTTGAAAGGAGCTAGAGAGAGCCCAGTTTCTCCAGTATCCTTATCCTGGTGGATCTCCAGGACAGTGGTGGAGGGGGTGGGTATGGTAGAGGATGATGTTCCCCTCCATCCCCCTGTGGGTGTCTTGCTGGTGAATGCTTCTTGCTGGTGAACTTCCTTATGTATTTGGAGCTTTCTATAGTCCAGCCCAAGCTGATGGGAGCCCAGACACTGTCAGGAGGATCAGGGGAGTGGCAGGGTGAGCTGGAGCTGCCTACAGGACTTATTTGCTGGTAGCTGCTACAGAGCAGATGCCTGAGGAGTATCTAGGCTGCCTCCCCTTAACATCCTCACATGTTCTCCCCTGCTGGCCATGGGACAGTGTCACCCTGGGTCCTTCCTACTTTCCTTCTACCCTTCGTTTCCAGCCTGGACGTAAAAGCTGTTGTTAAAAGGTCTGGAGAAATGGATTAGAGTGGCCCTGTGTGGGAAGAGTTAACACTGAAGCTCAGCTTAGCCTCTGCCCATGAACTTCCAGGGGTTTTACCTCCCATTTCAGTGCCTGCCCTCTGTTCAGCACGTTACCAGAGCCGGCTGGAGCACTCAATAAATCTTTTGTACTTTTTGATGGATGTTAAAGCCATTTTCTCCAACAGGCCATGGACTGGGAGGGCTGGATCTGGAACTGGGAGGTTAGAACAACTCTGGGGAAGGTGGCAAAAGGAGTTAGAAGCAGAAAATGTGAAATAAACCAAATTTCCCTGTTGTGTGGTGGAGGCTGCCCTCCTCAAAGGGTGAGGTAGAACTGGAGGAGGTCAAGAGACGTCAGGGTGGTAGGACAGGGGAGGGAGCAGCCTTCTTCCTGCTCTCAGAACCACACACCTCCAGATGCAGGTCCAGGCAGCCCAGATAGAGATGAAGCTGATTCTCTGAGTTTTGAGCTCTCACATCTGCCATCAGCTCCTCCTCCAGCAGTATTCATGGTCATTAAAGGATGGCTGCAGATCCTACATATCCTGATACCACTCTGTTGCTTCTGATCCTGTTTAACTACTGCTCTAAGGGCTAGTGGTGTGATTCAAGGTGTGACGTGTGGTCTGTCTGGAGGTATGCAGATCCAGAGCTCATGGACAGGCTTTGGTGCTGGCCTTGGGACAGCTGGGCTTATGGCTGGTCTTGATCATCTTGAAGGCTCTTTCCAATCCTGTGATTCTATGATTCAGTTCTTCCTCCAGCCCTACTCCTCCAGGAGCTCTTGATACCTGCTGTCAGTGCAGTGGAAGTGAAGGAGAGTGATAGCACAGGTTCCCTGGCAGAAGGAGCAGAGGACACTGAGAGAGAATAACTGGCTGTGTCCGTGCTCTCAGAGCTCCTCAACACAAGTAGCTGTGCTCTGTGCAACGTGTCGCCGAGGAGGCTGAGGGCTCGCAGCAGGCACCAGGCAACTCCTGCAGGAGGGTCTCACCTGCAGCTCAGTACCAACCCTGCCAGGGGCTTATGGAACTGTGATATTCCTGCACTGCCTGTGGGCTGCCTGGTTACACTGGTCCAGAGCCCTTTGTGCTGGCCAGAGCTAATCAGCCCAGCAGCTGCACCGTGTTTCGGGGCCCTGAGAACAGGGTTTGTCCTGCCAGTGCAGTTTGTAATGTCTCTGGTGCCACAGGCGAGCTGCTGGATCCACTGGCTTCGAGAGGTGTTTGACAGGCACCACTCACAGGAGAAGGAATATAAGCCCTGTGGGGGTGCCAGGGGGATTGTCATGGTGATGTGAAACAGCACAGAGCCACTGACACTGCCTGGAGATCACAGGGTACAGTGGTTCCCTGCCCAGCAGATTTTGAGGCAGAACTGATGCTCTGCCCCACGGTAGGTTGTGCCCAGACCTGTGTTGGTGTATGGTGGATAACAAAGCCTAGAATGTGTCTGGGACAGCACAGACTCTTGCAGGGAACATGATGGCCACCATAAACCACCGTTATCTCATGCCACACAGAGGAGCATGTTTACCTGCCCTTGTGAGCTTCTGTGGGTTATAAGTTTGAGGCCCTGGCTTTGCTAAAGGCATGAGCATCCCTGGGTTGCTGGCAGCTCTCTGCCACCAGCAGTGCTCTTCCACGTTGTGTCTCCGGCTTCAGGGGTTGGACAGGCAACTCATAGATTTTTTTCTTTTTCCTTTGCAGGTAAAAATCTCTACACCAACGAGTACGTAGCGATCAAACTGGTGAGTAGAAAACTGCGGTGCTCTGCCATGGTTTGTCTGAAATTTGGACATTTAGCACAAAAAGCAGCTTTCACAGAACCACAGACCAGACTGGGTTGGAAGGGACCTCAGAACTCACTCAGTGCCAACCCCCTGCCATGGGCAGCGACACTGCTCATGAGACCCGGGTGCCCAAAGCTCCATCTAACCTGGCCTTGGACACTGACAGGAATGATGGAGCAGCCACAACCTCCCTGGGCAGCCTCTTGCAGGGCCTCAGCACCCTCACAGGGCGGGAGCAGCAGAAGAGATGGGGTTTCTGGTCTCCTAGTCTTGGACCCTGTTTCCCATGAGTAATTGCTGCTCAGCCTCCTCAGCAGCAATCGTGCTTCTTTTCACCTGTACTTGACTCTAATTTTATCTTCCCAATAATTTGAGTGCTAGTGCCAGAGCAGCTGCTGTCAGCGTGTGTGACGACAGCGTTTTCTTTCATCTGCATTGGTGGACCCGGTCAAAACTCTCCTCTGAGCCCTAGCTGTGTGAGTTTATCTTCTGCTGTCTCAGTTATTCCTGCCTTCTGTCATGAAGTTAAAGTAGGAAGACCAGAGGACTGTGGGACGGATGCCCAGAGCTGATGTGCTGGGACATTCTGTGCTAATGTCTCGCGGCCTCTCCTTGGGTTGAGGCCGGTGCTGCCCCTTGGAAAGTAGCTGGTGGTGGAGAGTGGTGCCTCTGTCCTGGTATCACCACATACCTCGTTGACCCACTCTGCAGCTAAACGTGTTTGGTTGAGGGCATCTAGTTCACAGAGGAGTTTGTCTCCTGAGATGCCTTAGCTGTGATTACTGGTTTAACCTTCTGAGAGTGTTTAATGCTGAGTTACCTATAGGAGGGAGCTCTGCTCTGCATGGAACCCAGCCTGTTGGCATATGGACGCCTCCTGAGTGCGGTACCAACCTGTATCCTAACAAGTGCTTCGCGATGACGAACTTCGGACAGGAGCAGTTCAGTTATTTTTGCTACAAACACAACTTCTACCAGCATCATCTTTAAACTCTTGGCCTACAGGACAACCAGCTGCCCTGGTCTGAGCTTCTGAGAAGCCGCCACAGTTCTGGCTTCCTGATGCAGAAGTGCCTGGGGCTGTCAGGAGCAGCCTCGTGTCATGAGACAGAAGTCCTTCTGCCTGTAGCCAGAGGAACAGGGCGATGGGGATGTTTGAGGCTCATGGTTGGACTTGATGATCATGAAAGTCTTTTCCAATTGGAACATTATCTGATTCCACAGTTCATCCCTAGGAGATGAGTGCTAAGGGCTGACCTTCAGCCACAGCTGTCTGTGAGACAAAAACCAGCAGAGTGAGCTCCTGGAAACATTTTAGATGGGATTTTCCCTGGCGCAGTTCTGCAGTTTCCAACACCACAAATAATCACTGGGGGAAAGAAAATGCATGTGGGGTCCCCAGAACGAGTTTCCACGTCAAGAGAGAAACAGAAAAGCAACGAGTCTGATGAGGAGAGGCTGAGGGAGCTGTGGGTGCTTAGCCTGGAGGAGAGGAGACTCAGGGGGGATCTTCTACAGCTACCTGAAGTGAGTCGAGGATCAGACACTTCTGCCAGGCAACCAGCACCAGGATGAGAGGGCAAGGCCTGAAGCTGCCAGGGGAGGTTGGATGTTAGGAAGCCCTTCCTTCCTCTTGGACTGGACTACCCAGGGCAGTGGTGGAGTCCCTATACATGGAGGTGTTGAAGGACAGCCTGGCTGTGGCCCTCGGTGTTCTAGTCTGGCAAGTGTGGAGATGTTAGGTGCTGGGCTGGGTGAGCTCAGAGGACTTTTCCAGCCTCAGTCATTCTGGGATTCTGTGAAACCAATAAACTTGGGGTCTTAGAAGTGAATGACCCACCCTAGGTATTTCCTGAAATAAGAAAAGAATTCAAGCCAGAGCTATGTGTATGCAGCCAGACGTGGCTGACCTGGCACACCAGTAACCCTGCTGGAAGGTGAGCTTCTATTGCCCTCAGTCCCTTTGTTGTGCAGGTGTCTGGAGACTCTTCATAAAGCCACCACTACCAGTTATCATCATCGATGTGGGACTTAAGTCACAAGTCTGGGCTGCTGATTATTTGCCTTCACTTCCTGCTCAGTTTTCTCTTCAGAATTTGCTTCCCTGCCATTGCCTAAGAAAAGACTGTGTTTACTCCTGAAGCTCTTGGACATCACAGACTTGAGAAGGTCCTGATGGAAACTGGTGACAAGAGATGTCCCTCAGGAGTCCATACTGGGACCAGTGCTGGTCAATGTCTTTATCAGGGATGCAATCAGGGGGATCCAGGGCACCCTCAGCATGTTGATAGGTGACACCAAGCAGAGTGTGGGGTGACCTGCCTGAGGGACAGGATCCATCCCAGGGACCTAGAGAAGCAGGTCCTTGTGAACCTCATGAGGGGCTGGATTCAGCTCATGGGTCAGGACAACCCGTGATACCAGCACAGGCAGGGGATGGAGGATGGAAAGCAGCCCCACAGAGAAGGATGTGGGCTGCTGGTGGGTGACAAACTGGATATGAGCCGGCACCTTGTGCTTCCAGCCCAGGAGCCCCTCATGTGCTGGGCTGTGACTCCAGCAGTGTGGGCAGCAGGTCCCCTCTGTCACTGAGGGTAATGAGACCCAGGCCCAGGTTGCCCAGAGAGATGGGAGAAGCCTCATCCCTGGAACCATCCCAGGAACAGATCATGTCATGTTCACTGCAACAGACAGGTTGGCCCTTGGAACTCTGAGCCAACCCAACCCAGTCCAGCCTGTGATTCTGTGTTAGTTCAGACTCATATCTGAGCCTGAGGAGCCTCTACGTAGTCTGTAAGCAGACTATGAGGGTTGTGTGTGAGCAGCAGGTAGGCGATGCAGCGTTCCGGGCACATCACAGACATCCCTGTGCAGAACCAGAGTGCAGTGAGCACTGCAAGATGTTTGCTGCCTGACAACACTGCCAAGTTCCAGGTAGAACACGTTTTCAGTCAGACTGGTTTTAACCCGTTTCTTCGTATTTTTTCTCCTGTTTTAGGAACCAATCAAATCACGAGCGCCACAGCTTCACTTAGAGTACAGGTTTTACAAACAGCTCGGCAGTGTGGGTGAGTAAATCCCTTCCGCTGATACTTCCTTAGGAAATCCAACACTTGGGTTGTGAGACTCCGATCTTCCCCACCTGAGCAAGCTGTTTTCACCTCACAAATTCTCTAAGAGATTGGGTTGGACTGTAGTGTACAGCAAATACGAGAAGAAAATCACAGTGTGAGGCAAAGCTGGCTCTTTACTGGGAGATCTCCCTGCTCTAAGCTCGTAGTGTGCAGGGCCTGAGCTGCCATTCCTCCTGTTTCCCTCTGTTAGTTTTCCTCAGCAGTTTTCCTTAACCTTGCACACCCCATCCCCTGGGCACTGGCTCTACATTTTGTGGTTTCTTTGCTCTTTGTAGGATGCAGGAATGTGGGATGTGGGGAGTGAGTTGTCACCGTTAGAAACACTGAAATGTTGTTAGGACACCCTGAACTCAGGGGTCTTTGCTTGCTGCTTTGGTTCTGTGGTTGGTACAGCTGGTAGAGGGCACAGAGCTCCTCACAGGCACCCTGCTCTTAGGAGTTGGGGAAGTTCTGCCAAGGGCTATGTGCTAAATAAGTCAAGTGCTGGTTCACTGAGCAGGGCAGCCGCTTCAATCTGCTCCTCACACCCTGCTGGAGTTCAGATGGTACTCATGGCCCTGCTGGTACCCCAGTGAATGTGAAAGAATCCGTAATCCTCCCCTGCTTTTCCTACATCTCTCAGCTTCCTGCTGCTTTTTAAAGATCACAGAATCGTGGAATGATTCTGGGTTGGGAGGCACCACAGAGCTCACCCAGTGTCAACCCCCTGCCATGGACAGCAACGCCTGTTACCAGGCCAGGTTGCCCAGAGTCCCATCCAACCTGGCCTTGGACACTGCCAGGGATGGAGCAGCCACAGCGTTCCTGAGCAGCCTGTGCCAGGGTCGGTTCTGCCCAGTCTGGTGCTGTGCAGAGAAATGTGAAGTGTTTATGTAGGTGCTGCCTTCAGCCATGAAGGTGATACCTTCCAGGTTCTCCTTCTGATTCATTCTGGGAGGTGGCTGATGGTCATCTCATCATTTTTGTCAAGAGCTTGTGGAGAAGACTCGTGACTTTGATTTCTGTCTCCCCGTGGTCCCACAGGCATCGCAGAGCCAGCTCAGATAAGCTGTTGAGTGCCATTAGAAGCCCTTGCACTGCAGTTTTCCTAAAACAACTGGAAAAAGGCCAGGAGGTGGGGTGGAGGACAGGAGCTCTGTTCTCTCCATGAAACTTGGAAGCCAAACAAAATGAATTTTGTTGGAGTCAGGCTGCCTGGACCAGAGCGCCTTAGCCTGGAGACCAGGCTGCAGGCTGGGGAGGATGGTCGGTCTGTGAGAGCAGACTGGTGCTAAGTGCTACCGCTGGGGAAATAGATAGGTCTGGCCTCAGGGATGTTGCTCAAGCCAGGCATTCTTAATGATAGAATCACAGACTAGCTGGGTTGGAAGGGACCTCCATAGGGCATCCAGTCCAGCCCCACTGCACTGAGGTTGCCCAGAGCCTTGTCCAGCCTCCCCTTGAAGATCTCCAGGGATGGGGCCTCAACTCCCTCCCTGGGCAACCTGTTCCAGTGTTCAACCCTCCTTCTGCTAAAGAACTTCTTCCTCACAGCCCATTTCAATCTGCCCTTCACTACAGTGAAGCCATTGCCCCTCATCCTGTCACTTCAGGCCTTCGTAAACAGTCCCTCTGCAGCTTTCTTATAGCCCCCTTCAGGGACCACAAGGTTGCTATCAGGTCTACCAGGAGCTTTCCCTTCTCCAGGCTGAACAACCCCAGATCCCTCAGCCTGTCCTCATAGCAGAAGGGCTCCAGCCCCCTGAACATTTTGGTGGCCTCCTCTGGCCCTGCTCCATCAGGTCCCTGTGTTTCCTGTCCTGAGGGCTCCCGAGCTGGATGAAGGACTCCAGGTGAGGTCTCAGCAGAGCAGAGCAGAGGGGCAGAATCCCCTCTGTTGAGCTGCTGGCCACGCTTCTGTGATGGAGCTCAGGATGTGGTTGCCCTTCTGGGTTGCAATCGCACACATGGCCCTGGCTGAAAAGCTTCAGCCAGCCTTGAACTTGCAGTACACAGGACTGGGCGGTAGAATTAATGACACAAAGGCTGAAAGGGTCCAAGCCCACAGTGTGCTTGACTCAGAGCAAAACAACAGTAACATTGCGTGTGACACTGTTCCAGGCGTGAACCAGCTGATCCTGCCAAGTAATACAGAAGAGGAAGACTAGTGAAAGCATTGCAGGGACTCTGCAGTAGCAGCATGGTCCTCTTGTTAGTGCTGCTGCCACCTTCAGCTGGGTACAGTGAGCAGCTGCTCTGAGATGTTGAAAACCATCATCATCGAATCACAGATTGGTCCAGGTTGGAAGAGACCTCCAAAGAGCATCCAGTCCAAGCCTGCTGCAGTGAGCAGGGACATCTTCAACCAGATTAGGTTGCTCAGAGCCTTGTCCAGCCTCCCCTTGAAGATCTGCAGCATTTGGAGGAAAATTAGGGTTTTTCCCTAATGAGAAGAATTTAAATGGTGTTTTCCTGAATGTTCAGAGTAAACACAGGAAAACTTAGGTTGGTAGGATCCTCTTGCTGGATCAAGTTCGAAGCTTCTTGTAAGATCTCTGCGTTTGTCAGGAAGGACATTTACTCTGTGGGATGTGGCTCTATGTGTCCATGGGAAGGCAGGCTGAGGCTGGAAGGAAGTGTTGTGTCACCTTCCAAGGGAAAGGTCTTGGATGTTTGAACCTAGATGGAGAAGAAGCCGGATGGAGAAGCTCAACATCCAAGCTCAGGACCTTAAGGGTGTTGTGTGTCAGCACCCCTGCAGAAGCCCACCCAGTGCTGTTCAGGGTGTGTGAAGGGCTTGAGCAGGCTGGTGGGACAGGTATTGCCTCTGGAGAGAAGTCTGCTGCTGCTCCAGTTA
The DNA here is from genome assembly GCA_013397515.1 of Upupa epops. NCBI lineage: Eukaryota > Metazoa > Chordata > Aves > Bucerotiformes > Upupidae > Upupa > Upupa epops. Next base: position 73,588 of record VZRI01011600.1, on the reverse strand, counting down.
CGCTGGAGCCTGTCCTGTCATTTGCTGCACAGAGTGCTGATCAGAGGGTTTGCCCCATGGTTTTAGAAACAGTTTCATGCCTGAGGGATCTGTGTTGGTGTCAGTTGCCTGCTTCACCCACTGCCATCAGACAAAACTAGTGAAATCTCTCTTTGTTTTTAACATGTTTGGTCTAGTTTTGTGTTTTCCTTTGCTGTAGAGCAGCAGCTACACCCAGGGTTTTCTCAGAAGTCCATTCCTGGGATGAGCTTTCCTGAGAGATGTTTCCACCCAAGGGGAGGAAGAGCACAGCTGTGCAGTAGCCGCTTCTTGCTCTGTGGCTTCCCTCACACCCCATCAGCATCAATGCTCCAAAACCTTCTGCCAAGGCACCCAAGTTGCATCTGTTCCCTCCCATCTGCACTGGCCTCTGGATCTGCTGCAGGGCTCAGCTGAAGGGCACCAGACAGCTTTGATTAGTGAGAAGGCTGAGTGTCCTGTGTGAGACACATTTCTCACTGGGTTCAGGGGTACTGGAGCAGGGGAAGGTTTAATTAAGGGCTCTGGACCAGATGGATGTGGCTCTTCATGGTGCTTCTCACAAGAGCTGCTGGATATTTCTCAGGGATTCAAGAAAAAGATGGAGGAGCTAGACTGGGTCCAGAGGAGCAACAAGGCTGGGGAAGGGACTGAATGGAAAGTCTGATGAGGAGAGGTTGAGGGAGCTGGGGGTGTTTAGCTTGGAGAAGAGGAGACTCAAGGGATCTTTCTCCCTCTCTACAGCACCAGGAAGGGAGGCTGTAGTCAGGTGGGGGTCAGGCTCTTCTCCTAGGCATCCAGCACTAGGATGAGGGGGCAGGTCCTGAAGCTACCAGGTGAGGGTTGGGTTGGATGTTAGGAAGCCCTTCCTCATGGAAAAAATGATCAGAGTCTGGACTGGACTGCGCAGGGCAGTGGTGGAGTCCCTGTATCTGGAGGTGTTGAATGACAGCCTGGCTGTGGCCCTTAGTGCTCTGGTGTGGCCAATGGGGTGATGTTAGGGGCTGGGCTGGCTGAGCTCAGAGGACTTTTCTAGCCTCAATCATTCTGGGATTCTGTGATTTAGGTGCTAACAGAGAGAAAAAAGGGTTTTCATGTTTCTTTCTGGAGTTGTTCTGTGTTGCCAAAAGGAGAGGCGAGGCCCCACTACGCAGTGACCATCTGCTGGTTTCTGCTGTATTGCTGTGGAATTAAATATTTAATGACTTAAAATAGTGTCTGGCTGCGTTAGCTTAATGCAGGTGGTGGGACAGCGTGGAGGAAAGGGCAGGCACGGAGCCAGGGGCCTGATGGCCAGTCTGCAGGGTGTCTGGGGGAAGGACGAGAATTCCTGTAGGGTCTAGGTAGTGTGGAACCTGGCGAGATGATTGCAGTTGTGTTAACAGTCTCTGTGCAAGCAGATTCTGTACACCTCTGCCCTTGACACTGTCGGGCACTAGAGTCACACTGAGCTGCTCAGTGGTGGCACTGGGTCTGCCACTCCCTGTGAGTGTGAACACAAACACCCTCACCTCAAGGAATCAAGGCCAACTTGCAGGGTAATGGGTGGAGAATATCCATCCCCACTGTTGGAGGACATTTGAGCACCTGGATGCCCATAAAGGGTCTGGAAAAGCATTGGCAGGGCAAGCCTGGGTGACTCCAGCTGTGGTCAAGCAGACTGAGCTCCTGGCTCCCAACATGGTGGCCTTGTGCTGCTCAGAGCTTCAGGTGAATGGCAATTGCTTCAGGCAATGTTTCACTGCTTTTTTTCCCCCAGAGTACAGTTGTCCATGGAACTCCCTGCCCTTTCTCCAGGCCAGAGAGACCACTGCTGCATGGCCATTGCAGGCTCCCTGAGCTCAGTTCCCTTCTCTCAGTACATGACCATGGCTGCTGGAAAACCTCTCCACGCCATCAGGAACGTGCTCTTCAGTCTTGTGCTTCCAGGCAAAGAAACAATTTGGTGTGGTGCTAGGAAGCAGTGACCGGTAGGAGTACAGGAACGGATCTCTGTTTGTGGCTATATCTCAGGGAATCTCTGGTATCCCCCCTGGTGGTCACTGCTGTGCGTGATGCCTTCGCCACGGTCTGCTCAGATAGGTGAAGTAGAGCCCTACTTGAGTTTGGGATTCTTCTGGCTATACCAAGTCTGAGGATGGAGCTCTGTCAGCCCCTGCATAGTGCCAGCTCCTGCCTGTCGCCCAGCGTGAAGCCGTCACGTGGGTTTGATTCAGTAGTAGCATATTTTTACATCAGCAGGCAGATGAGTCACACCTTCCCCCAGTGCTTCAAGCCCACCTTGGCACATGTGACTCAGCACAGCCCGGTGCCAACTGTGCCTGGAGTCTCAGGCAGTAGCTCTGTGGCCAGTGTTTATCCCAGTGACACCGGCTGGTGGATGTGGAACGTAGCAGCCTCCACAGTGTTATGGTGGGAGGCAGAAGAGGAACCCAATACACTGGAGCACCCCGGGAAACTGTGACCATCTCCGCTGTCTTCAGCCCCCACAGCGGCTGAGTCAGAGCGTATAAGCAGAATGTTCTGAGCCAGGGAAGGCTCTGACGTCACATCCAGAACAGTGACAGATCCCATGGTTTTGATTGAATTCCTGCTCTGTAAATGAGTTCACCTCTAATGAGGTGCCAGGTCTGTGTGTTTACTCTGGGACCTGATTCTGTTGCCCAACTCGCTGGGGCGGAGCAGTCTGTTCACTTGTCAGGAAGCAGGACAGAGCGGGATGCAGGTGGTATAAATAACCACCGCTTTCGACACTCCAGTCAATATTTGCAGGGATATATTTGTCAGCGGGGCTGAGCTGTCTGCAACTTGGTGCGGCGTATCGAGGAGTGCCAGCGCTCAGCCCGTTCGCCTCCTTCCACGTTGCTCTCACTTTCCTCACGCCCTGCCGAGTATCCCAGTGTCCTCTGTCAAGAATCCTTTCCACGTGGGTTGCACAATGCAGTGATTAAGTGAACATAGGACTAGTTGGGTGGAAACAAATTGCTGTGGTGGAGCAGGCTGCCCACACGGGTGGTTTCACCTGGAACTCCCTGTGCGACACATCTCCCCATGGGAGCAGTGCCTGAGTGAGGGCTAACGGAAGGTGACTGCACCCTGTTTAATTGAGGCGTGTGACCGTGCCCGTCAGCCATAGCTGTGGCCACTTTAATCTTCAGAAATCCCACTCATATTGGCTACCTCAATGGAAATGGGAGCTGGACCAACAGGGTGCCCACAGCAAGGAGCTGCTTGTGGCAGGAGGGTGCTGCTGTGTGGGTGGAGACTGGCCCTCTGTGCCCCGAGGAGGGTTAGTGCTGGCGTGGAACAGCACATGGCCATCACCTGAAGGGAGTTTGTGTACTGCACAGCGAGGAAAATCTCCTCTCCCTGCATTCTCAAACCTTGCCAGCACTACACTGTTGATGATGGGTTGGAGGTCCCTCAGCACAGAGACATGGCTTCATCCAGCTGAAAACAGCCTCTTTTACAAAACCCACAGCTTGGCAGGGATCCCTCACGTTTACCTCCATCCCTGGGCAGCAGCTTCATTCAAAAGTCGGTAGACCAGTGACCATTTGAACTTGAGTGCTCTTCTGAGCTTTTGAGCTGCAGAACAGAGCATGGTGAATCCCCATACCATGACTGTGCCTATTTCCAGAGCCGGCCTGCTGCTCCTCTCAGGAAAGTGATACTGTGCTGTCAAAACACACTGAAAGACTTAATTTTTCTTCTCTAACATGGCAGCTCTCCTGCTCAGAAGGGTTTCCTGAGTATGCACATCTCAGCATCGTTTTGTACATCACAAGGTCTGACTTCCTCGGGCTATATTTAGCCTGCATCAGTTGGGAGTTCTCAGATGCTTTTAACATGAGGCCATTAATATTTGACTCTGCGATGAGGGCAGTTTCCTTTTCATATTTCCAGAAGTCCTCCTACATCTCTCACTCTTCCGGTAGCTGTTGCTGTAACAGCAGAATGAACCCAGTGATGCTGAGTAGTGGCAGGATGCTGGGAAGCGCCTTCCCTGCTCAGGCTTTTCCTTGAAGCCTGATGTGTCCCACAGCGATGGCCCTAAATCCACAACAGTTGGACTCGCCAGAGTCCTACCAGATACTCCGTCAGGTTCTTGTATGATCTGCTGCTGCTCCAGGACACTGCACCTAGAAATCAGTGGAGGTTTTCAGGTGATGCACTGTCTGGAGTGAAGATGTGCCGGGTGCTGGGGACTGCCTTGACTCCCACAAAGCCCATTCCCAGTTGGAAGGAGGGTAGTGGGGCCCTTTCCATGTATTTTTACTTCCTTCCTCTGCCTGCTGGAGGTTTTCGAGGTGCTCTTCATCTTCAGGAGAGAAGCATCTGAGCTGGGCTAGGGAGGTTTTCCACCAGGACTGTGTGGGTAACACCTACCTACCAATCCAAAAAACCCCTTTTTCTCACAGAACTGCAGCTGTGGTGAATCCAGCCCTGGGAACTGGGGCAGGGTGAGGTATGTGTGCCTCTCCACATCCATTACCTGGTAGTTTGACACAGTTGCAGGGGCAAATAGCCATCTTTTCATCCCTGCTGGGTCCTGTGCTGCTGCCCAAGCAGCTCTGATGGCAACACAAGGCACCCTCCCAGCAGCACCAGTTTCACTAACTATGTGAAACCAAGCCTCCTGATAGCGGAGGTGTGTGGGCAAAGGTAGATAATTGAGATGGAACTTAAGCTAGAACTTGCAGGGCTGGTTTAAAATAGCTCTTATCAAGTGGTATTGATCCTTTCTTGAGATGGTCCCTTGTCACCACTGGAGCAGTGGGCTATGTTGATGGAGAATCCAGCAGAGGTGTGGGTACAGCCCCCTGAGCCCCCACGGACAGTGAATTCAGGCTCCCTAACCTGTCCCAGCAGCAGGTCTTGGGTGGTGTTGTGTTCTGTTGTCTTTGTCAAGAACCCACACGCTTGGGTTTGCCTGCCGTTGCCTTTGTGATGGTTCAGTGACTGCCAGGGAGTGTGCCTGGGTTCATTTCCTAGATTTTGTGAGTCTTCTGCAGCACTGTCTTTCCAGCTGGGCCCTTTCTCTTCCCCATATTTTTCATTTCCAGTGGTACCACTGGGAACACCATTCCCAGTGCCCTCTCAGAAGCAGGAATCCACTGCTTGCATTTCACGCATGAAGAGTTAGTTAATGGATTCCAGCCATGATACCCCAGCAGCAGCTTGTGCCGCCCGAGGAGAACAAATCATCACCCACCCCATTCCATTCACAAAGCGACCAGCAGTCGTTTTTCTGTAACTGCAGTCAAAATCAGATTGTTTGGATGTTTCCCAGCAGCAGCAAGAACAAGTATGTTCATCCTTCTGTCCTTGCTGTGGCCATTTGTCTCCTATTCTGTTCTCCGGACCCTGTTTGCTGTAGTTTCAGACTCTAACAAGCCCCTCAAAACACACAGGGGCTTTGGTACTGCCAGTGTGTCCTGAGGAGATGCCTAGGGTGCACTGGGGCTCGGGGGATGCTGGAGTCATGGAAGCCACACATCGCCTGCAGCACTGGTGGAGCTGGCAGTAGCTCTGTCCCTCATGCTTTGCCCCAGTGTCATCTCCTCCCATTAACGGTTCTGTGCTGGGGAGAGCAGATCTGGCCTGTGGTGTTCTCCCTCCATTCCCACGTACCTACTGGCTTCATGGTATGGTTGGGCTGTCACTCTGATGTGGCCAAGGGCAGGGGAAGTGCCAGCTCTACCTCTGCTCCCTGTCGCAGTGGCTCTGCCCCTTTCTCACGTATGGATGGGTTGATGCTGGAAGACCTGCTGGGTGGTGACACTGAGCATGAGGCTCTTGCTGGCAGGGAGGTGATTCACTGCCCAGTCGAAGCAGGAAAAGGTGTTGGGAAAGGCTGGCAGCAGGGAGCCAAGGGCCTGGCAGCAGGTGGAGCCAGCAGGGCAGGAGGATGTGCAGGGGGAGCGTGAGGAAGAGCAGTTCAGGATGATGCTGTGAAAGGGCTGCTGAGATACCATCTGGAGAAGGGTGATCAGAGAGGAGATAACTTGAATAAATGGGGCCAGGAGCAGGGAAAACCCAGCAAGGTTTGAGGAGGTGACTTCGCTAGTGCTGCTGTGGCAGCCCTCACCACTGTCCTTGCTGGGCCATGGCGATGAGGTGTTCTTGCTGAGCGATGCTCAGCTGAGTGCCCCTTCTCCAGGCAGAGCCAGAGCTGGTGGTAACCCAGCTGCCTCCCCGGCAGCATCATGTGTGCAGGAGACAGTAGGACACTGCCAGAGGTTCTGGACAACTAAGAACTAAGGGTAAATTGTGGGCTCTCCAAGTACAGGTGAACAAGGAAATTGTTCAGGAGCTTTGCAGTCATCAGCCAGGCTGAAAACACTCATGATTCATTGAATCACAAAATGCTTCGGGTGGGAAGAGCTCTTCAAAGCTCTAACTCTGCAGTGAGCAGAGCCATCCCCACCCAGAGAAGGTTGCTCAGAGCCCCAAGGTCCATCCTGCCCTGGGATGATTCTAAGGATAGGGCTTCTCCCACCTCTCTGGGCACCCTGGGCCAGGGTTCCCCACCCTCAGAGTAAAACACATTCTTCCTTTTCTCCAGTGCGAGTCTCCCTCTTCCAGTTTACTATTTGTAGGTTGTTTCCTTCATTTGATACCCATTTGAGGTTTGTCAAATCTTGGAGTGGTTGGAGACCCTGTGCCATCCCCTCTTCTTCCACCTGCAGGTGAGGCATTGCTGGAGTCAGCAATGAGTTTTCTGCTCATTATCCTTCACTACTTGACTGAAACAAATATTCTCCCTCAGCCAGAATCTCCTTCCCCCAACTCCTCCAGTTTAACCACTGTACTGGGGTGGGTTAGAACCCAGGTGTGTTCCAGGGAGCTTCCCCACTGTGCTGTGAGCCCAGGCAATGTCAGCAGCAGAGCTGCTGCCTCAGCCAGGATTTTATTCTGATGTGAAGATGACGAACAGGGTAGATCCTCATTAACGTAATCAGCTTAAATGGGTTGACTGCTCTAAAGCAATTTGTTTAATTTGTTTGGAATGTGATTAATTTTAGCTGTAGACACCGGGCTCTCACACAGTCACTATTTTGTGCTCTTTATTGGGTAATTTTGTGTTCTGCGGGTTATAAAAATAAACTTTGGGCTCTAAATTGAGAATTCAGAGACAATCTGAGTCCCATTCATCAGCCCTGCTTTAAATTCACAACCTGGTGTGCTCCACCCATGCCGCTGTGGCACCGTGAGGAGCTTTTCTTGCTGCTCGGGTAGGGCCTGGCTTTGCAGCAAACATCAGCCTGTCCTCGTAGCAGAGGGGCTCCAGCCCCCTGAACATTTTGGTGGCCTCCTCTGGCCCTGCTCCATCAGGTCCCTGTGCTTCCTGTCCTGAGGGCTCCAGAGCTGGACAAAGGACTCCAGGTGAGGTCTCAGCGGGGCAGAGCAGAGGGGCAGAATCCCCTCTGTCTAGCTGCTTGCCACACTTCTGCTGATGCAGCCCAGGATGCCGTTGGCCCTTTGGGCTGCAAGCGCTCACAGTCTGCTCATGGCCGGCTTCTTGTCCTTTTCCTCAGAGCTGCTTCCTATCCCCTCCTCCCCAGCCGGTATTGATAGTGAGGATTGTCTCAATCCAGGGGTCTTTTTGGAAGTAAGACATCAGCTCCTCTGTAGCCCCACATCTGAGGGCAGTGGAAGTCAGTTTGCCATGGGAGCAAAGAGTGTTGGTGGTTCAGAAGCTGCTGGTATTGTTCATTTTTCACTGGTTGTCATTGTCTCCTGGTGATTTGATTGAACCAGATGCCTTTGGGTTGGAAAATCCCTTTAAGCTCTTGGAGTCCAACTGCTCCCTCAGAAGGTCTGCCAGATCCCAACATTTCCAGGGATGGGGACTCTCCTCTTGCCCTGGGCAGCCTGGGCCAGGCCTGGGGCACCCTTGTGGGGCAGAATTTGTGCCTCAGGGTCAACCTCACCCTCCCCTGGGGCAGCCTCAGTCTGATTCCTCTCGTTCTGGGCATCACCTCCAACCTCTTGAATTTCATGGAGTTGTAATGAATGAGATGGTCTCCCCTGGGCCTCCTTTTCTCCATTAACACCACCCCCACCCGCCAGTTCCCTCAGATACTCCTTCCCCTCCCAGACCTGACTCCAGGACTGGAGGTGAGGCCTCCAGAGTGCCCAGTACAGGCAGATGAACCCTGCTGTGGTCTTGCTGGCCACCCCAGTGCTGCCCCAAGCCAGCATGCCATTTGCCACCTTGGCCATCTGGGCTCACAGCAGCCCATCTGCCAAGCCCAAGTTTCTCTGCTGTAGGTAAATTTAGAGAGAAGCTGTATAACTTGTAATCTGATGATGGACAGACGTGGTTTGCTGGGTGTCTGATGAGTTCTTGCAGTCGCAAGTGGTGCTGTGAAGCCTGTGACAGCAGAAGTTCTGGGGTGCTCCGTTGTGCTGCTGGACTTTGCTCACAGGAATTTAGCTCAACAAACAATATGAGTTTTGCGATTGCTCCCAGTTCTTGTTCAGCCCCATGAGCACAGAGAGCTGGTCCCTTCTGGCGGCAGCCTGCAGGAGCAGGGAGAGTTTCGGTGTCTTGGTAAAGTTGAGGCCAGAGTCATGGGCTGCTGGGGCGAGTGGTGGAGGCAGAGTCAGGGTTTTCAGCTTTGATGTCGGCATTTGCTCTGGTTCCAGCCGCGATGCTTTCATCTCCCAAACGCTGTGCTGGCTTTTCTCTGTGCTCAGCTTGAATTCTTTCCAAGACATCGCACTGCTGAAATAGCAGAATCTGCCTGTGGATTCCAGAGAGCGATCAGGCTGTGTTTATTGGGGTGATAAATTTTCCATGCAAGCAGGAGTGGATTGAGGCCTTGTACACACGGCCAAGCCAAATAACTCAGCAATGAGAGCAAAGCTGCTGGGCAAACTCAGATGGTTCCTGTTTGCAGCAGCCTCCACGACAACAACCTGCTTTTTCTCCAGCCTGCACCTGTAGTGCCTGCATCCTCTTCCCTCCCTGCGTTGCTCCTGTTCCCTGCCCCGGAGCAGCTCCTCGCTCAGCTCACAGATTGTATCTCAAGTGTTGAGTTGCACCTTTGACCTCTCAAGGTGAGATCTCGTCTCTGCCCATGGCTGTCAGCATCCAGAACCGTCCCCCTGGGACAGGCTGGTTCACAGCTCCCTACCTTCATCCGACCTTGGCCATTCTCTGCCAGCGCAGTGGCTCACCACTAAAAACCTCAGCTTCCAGTGCCCAGGCAGCAGATACTTTTTCCTCGATCAATCTCTCCTGTTGGCAACATCCTTGTGAAGCATTTACAGACCCGCTGTGACATTTGTGGATCCTGTGGTTTATGGGGCAGTAGACCTGGTGGCCCTGGGCCAGGCTTCTTGTTGCTGACATTGAGCTGAGCTGCGGCAGAAATTCTGCAGGAGGGCTGTAAGCAAAGAGAATTTGAGGAAGATTTGCTTCAGCTGCCCTTTTGGCTGTGAGTGGGTTATGGGGCTCCTGTATCTCAGGTTTGCAGAGAACCAGCCTCATCTGCCAGCTCCAGGGCTCCCTTGAATCATAGAAGTACAGAATGGTTTAAGTGGAAGGGACCTTGAAGACCATCCAGCTGTGGGCAGCAGCACCTCTCACCAGACCAGGTTGCCCAGAGCCCCATCCAACCTGGCCTCAGACACTTGCAGGGATCAAGCAGCCACAGCCTCCCTGGGCAGCCTGTGCCAGGGCCTCAGCAGCTTCACAGGCAGGAACTGCTTCCAAATATCCAGTCTAAATCTCCCCTCTTTCAGTTTCAGGCCATTGTCCTTTGTCCTATCACTACAGGCCCTTGTAAAACGCCCTTCTTCAGCTTTCCTGTAGCCCCCTTCAGGTACTGGAAGGCTGCCCTTAGGTCACTGGAGTCTCCTCCAGGCTGACCAACCCCAGCTCCCTCAGCCTGTCCCCATAGCAGAGAGACTGCAGCCCTCTAATATTTGCATCAACCCTACAGCTTCAATTTGTAGCTTCTCAAGCAGATGCTGACTGCTGACACGTGAGTGAGCTGCAGGTGTTAGCCCGCGTCCCTCATAACTACATTTCAGTGAGTTACACACAGCCCAGGAGCCCTGCCTGGGGTTGGTAGGCTCTGCAGAACCTCTTGGTGCTGGTCCTTTGGGCCCAGAATTTTTGATCAGTCTGAAAAAGAGAGACAAGCAGCAGCACTTTGTTCCAGCAAAGGCGGGAGGTAAGTTCTTGACTGCAGAGCTGGCAGCATCACTGCTGAAAACCCTCAAAGGAAAATCGAACCATAAACATATCCCTGGAACTAATAACGTCTTCCGCAGGCTGGCGCTGCGGATGCTTCAGTTCATGTTCTCCTCCTTGTCTTCACCTTGTAGTTGCTCCCACCAAGAGCAGAGCCTTTGGTTTAAAGCTAGAAGGAACTTCCTCCAAGCTCTTGATTTGGAAGGGTTTAAGTGGGTAGAGCTGATGGAAGGAGCTGGGACTCCTGAGAGCCCTGAAGAGTGGTGTTGCCCATCCTTTGAGCCCTGCTGCAGTTTCTTGGGCTCTTAGCCCCAGCAGGAACTGTGTTTTGATGGCAGTGCTTGCTCCTTCCGCTGGCTGCACACTGGCTTCTTTCCCCTGGGAATGGGATTCTTCTCCTTCTGGGAGCCCTTCTGCACTTTTACCCTGCCATAGCCCTTAGTGAGGATGTTCCCGATCAGTGTTCTCTTCCTTGTTTGCGCCTTCAGGACTTGCCCTGAGCTAGGGAGTGCAGAGCATGTACTTGCCGTGTGTACCTTGAGTGCTTTGAGCTTCTCACAGAATGTGCTTGTTCTCTCCTGTCATGTTGTTCCTCTGTTACTCTCCAGAAGTAGAGACAATGGTCTTGGTGTTGTAGTTAATTAGGTAGGTAAGTCCTCATCAGACTTCCTTAAGCACTCAGGGACTCACCACAAGCTGCTTCAGGGACTGTTACCATTAGTCAGACCTTCAGCACTAAGTTGATGGCACTGAGTTATCCTTTAGGTCAATCTGGGGATATTTGAAAGCGTTTTGGAGCTGTCTGGATCACACCTTGTTACGGTTTGGCTTTCTGGACCAAACCTACTGTGTTCTTAGAGGATTTCAGCACTATTAAGGCATCCTATGCTGCAGAGCAATGCTGGGAGCAGCAGCCTCCTGGGTCCTTGTTGGGTGAGACATGTCACACGGGAAGTAAAACTCCAGTACAACTGAAAATTCCTGCAGTACTCACTGAACATGAGCCAGCAGTGTGCCCAGGAGGCCAAGAAGGCGAGTGGCACCCTGGCCTGGAACAGGAACAATGTGGCCAGCAAGAGCAGGGAGGTGATCATTGCCCTGTACTCAGCTTTGGTGAGGCCACACCTCGGGTCCTCACTACAAGAGGGACAATGAAGGGCTGGAGAGGGGACAGAGGCGGCTACCAAGCCAGTAAAGCGTTTGGAACAGGCGTCCTGTGAGGAACAGCTGAGGGAGCTGGGGCTGTTTAGCCTGGAGAAGAGGAGGCTGAGGGGAGACCTTCTTGCTCTCTACAACTACTTGAAAGGAGGTTGCAGAGAGGCAGGGGTCAGTCTGTTCTCCCTGGTGACCAGTGATAGGATGAGGGGAAATGGCCTGAAGCTGCACTGAGGGAGGTTCAGGTTGGGTGTCAGGAGGAATTTCTTTCCTGAAAGGGCTGTCAGGCAGTGGAACAGCCTGCCCAGGGAGGGCATTGAGTCCCCATCCCTGGAGGGGTTTAAGAGAAGGGTAGCTGTTGCATTGAGGGACAGGGTTTAGTGGTGCTGACAGGGCTGGGACAAGGTTGGATGATGATCTTGAAGGTCTCTGCCAGCCCAAACTGTTCTGTGATTCAATGATTCTAGAAATATCCCATTAGCGTGAGTGATGCCCAGCATGACTCCCAGGGCACACAAGGTAAAGAGATGCAGCCCATGCTGCCGCGATCGCTGCCAGGCTGCACTTTCTGTTTCTTCGGTGACGCCCAGGCACAGGAGTTGTGCAGCACTTCAGCTTTGCTAAGCTCCACGCCGTTATTGTGCTCTTGGCAAGGTGGTGAGCGCCACAGGGCAGATTAACTAGGATTGCTAAAATCTGGAGGAGGACATGATGTTATTATGGTTCTGACATACTCCAGCTTTAGCGTTTCCCAGCTCTGCTGCAAGGACCTGGGCTGGGCTGGGCCAGCTGTGTGTGCGGTGGAGCAGAGTCAGACTCCACACTCACCCTGGCCATTGAATTCCCCCATCTGATGGTTGGAGGTTGCTATTTTTATTCTTGATCTCTTGTGTAAATACAGGCAGATGTGTTCCTTTATCTCGAGTGTGCCATAAAATGAGTCCTCGTGGCACGTGTGGGTCCATGCACTATCATTTATTCTCTTCAGCATCTTTATTGATGACCTGGATGAGGGGATTGACTCTACCCTCAGTAGATTCGCAGATGATGCCAAGTTGGAGTGTCGATCTGCTGGAGGGGAGGAGGATGCTGAAGAGAGATCTGGACAGGCTGGGACAACGGGCAGAGGCCAAGGGGACAAGGTTTAACAGGGCAAAGTGCAAGGTCCTACATTTTGGCCACTATAACCCCCTGCAGCTGCAAGCTGGGGGATGAATGGCTGGAGAGCAGCCTGGCAGAAAGGGACCTGGCAGTACTGGTTGACAACCAGCTAAACAGGAGCCAGCAGGG
>VZRI01011600.1:31736-60858 GCA_013397515.1 Upupa epops | reverse complement strand
GGAAGGGACTGGAGGGAAAGGATAGTGAGGAGAGGCTGAGGGAGCTGGGGGTGTTTAGCCTGGAGAAGAAAAGACTCAGGGGGGACCTTCTCTCTCTCTCTCCAGTTCCCTGAAGGGAGGCTGCAGTCCGGTGCGGGTCAGGCTGTTCTCCCAGGCAACCAGCACCAGGATGAGAGGGCAGGGCCTGAAGCTGCCAGAGGAGGGTTAGGTTGAATGTTAGGAAGCCCTTCCTCATGGAAGGGGTGATCAGAGCCTGGACTACACTGCTCAGGGTAGTGGTGGAGTCCCTGTGTCCTGGAGGTGTTGAGCCTGGCTGTGACCCTTAGTGCCTTGGTCTGGCGATGGGGATGGTGTTAGGGAGTGGCTGGCTGAGCTAAGGGGACTTTTCCAGTCTCAATCATTCTGTGATTCTGTGTGATTCTGTGATTTATGAACCTGCAAGAGAGGGGGAGTAAAGTCTGCATAAGGCTGTGCTGCAGAGCGATGGCCATGTGTTACCTTGGTTGGGGAACATCCAAAGGAGGGCAAATGCCCCCATCTTTGGACACCTCTCATTTTCTGCCAGGGCCATAGTCTTCCCAGCTGGGTTTGGCATTGTTTGGAAGATGTGGGGAGCTCTGCCTGTTCTGTAAGTGCAAGCGTTTAAGCTGCTGAGGCAGAACCTGCACTGATCTGGCCTTCGAGTCTCAGAATCAGGAAGGTCGGAAAGGACCTCTGAGATCAAGTCTATCCTGCAACCCAACAGGGCCATGACCACCAGACTGTGTCCCAAAGTGCTACATCCACTGTCTTTTGAACACTTCCAGGGATGGGGAGTCCACCCCTTCCCTGAGCAGCCTGTTCCAGTGGTTTAACTTCCCTTCCACTAAAGAGGATTTCCTTCATTTCCAGTCTGCATTTCTCCTGGTACAACTGGTGGCCAGTTCCTCTCGTCCTGTTCATTTCCCTTGCTAGCTGAACCTTGTGTCCTGGCTGGACAGGGTCAAGCACAAAGGGCACTCAGGAGGATCAGAGGCTCTGCCTGGCCAGATACTTACATGCAGGAGTAAAGTGTGTTTATTCACTGTGCCCCGATGACTGATTCCACCTCTTTGCTGTTCCTGCAGCTGAAGGGCTTCCCCAGGTGTATTACTTCGGACCATGTGGAAAGTACAACGCCATGGTACTGGAGCTGCTTGGTCCCAGCTTGGAGGATCTCTTCGACCTCTGCGACAGGACGTTCACTCTGAAGACGGTGTTGATGATAGCAATCCAACTGGTGAGTGACAGCAGACAGCTTCCACAGGGCATTTGTCAGCCCTGGCTTAGCCAGGGGCTGGGGCTGGGACCATACAGGGTCCAGGGGTGTTTCTTGCGGAGAGAGAATCTCCTTCATTTGTAGAATCACAGACTCATTTGAGTTGAAAGGGACTTCAGAGCTTACCCAGTGCCAATCCCCTGACATGGGCCGTGACACCTCTCAAGACCAGGTTGCCCAGAGCCCCATCCAACCTAGCCTTTAACACTGCCAGGGATGGAGCAGCCACAACCTCCCTGGGCAGCCTGTGCCACAGCCTCAGCACCCTCACAGGGAGGGATTTCTTCCTTATGCCCAACCGAAGGCTACCTGCTTTCACTTTAAACCCATTGCCCATGTCCTTTCTCTGCAGGCCTGGAAGAAAGATCTCTCTTCATCTCTCTTATGGAAGAAAGCTGCTCACGTTTGAGGAGAACTCTTGCTTAGGAAGGGAAGGTCACATTATGCTGATGAGCAAACTTGCTCCTTGCACAGCAGAACCAGTGAAGCTGGATTCCTGTGGACTGGTGTCCTGTGTCCCCTACATAGCCCTGCCCTGGTACCAGCCCTAGCTCCCTCCCTCTGTTTGAACATCCCCCACAACAGCTCATTTGTTACCCCCTGCCTGGGACTCAGGGAGCACAGCACCTTCCCATACTCCTACCAGTTATACTGGTTTGGTGGTGCCAGGCTGTGCCTAGAGTGAAACCTCTTACAGTGCTGGGAGCTGAGCTGTGTTAGCCAGACACCAGCCTTGGCCAGCTTCAGCCCAAACTTGGCCAGGGGGCTTAAGAGTGGGGAAATACAGATCTGTGGGTAGTGTTGCAGAATGCCTATTCAGCCTGAAACCAGCTTGGATCTGTGTTTGCTTTCAACGTGGAGAGTGGAAACAGAACAGCATGAACCCAGTGAGTGAAATCCCAGGGTTGATAGAGCCCATCTCACACTGCTCTGCTGAGAGCATCACACTGGAGCCGCTTCCTCCATCCTCTGTGGGCAGCTGCCCAGGCTGAGGGGTTGATGCTCCTGACCACAGCAAACCCTGGCAATGGCAAACATGTTCTAACATCAGTCCCTGCAGCCCCCAAATCGGGGGTCACCTCAGGGCTTTATGCAACTGACCTGGGGTTTGGGCTGGGCGAGAAGGGGTTTTCATTCTGCCAGGTCCAGCGTGCATGATGCTTGTGGGCAGCTCAGTTTTGTCAGGGTCCATGTTCTTTTTGCTCTCACTTCAAGTACTTCTCCCAGGGACAAGGGCTGTGGTGCCAATAGTTCTGGCTGCTGTCTGGTCCAAGAGTTGGTGGGAAGAGTTTTGTCTCTTAACAGTCAAAACTGTAGAGGGGAGGTGGGGTTGAACACTGGAACAGGTTGCCCAGGGAGGAAGTTGAGACCCCATCCCTGGAGATCTTCAAGGGGAGGCTGGACAAGGCTCTGGGCAACCTGATCTGGTTGAGGCTGTCCCTGCTCCCTGCAGGGGTTTGGACTGGATGCCCTCTGGAGGTGGCTTCCAACCAGGCCAGTCTGTGGTTCTATGATCTTGTGTAGGAGACATCAAAGCAGCCCTGAAATCAGAAGGACTGTCTTTCTCTTTGTTGTGTTGATGCAAATTAAAGCAGGTGATGTGTGGAGGAAGGGCTCAGATTTCTCTGAGATGGGATTGCCACCAAGATCAGATCCTTAAGGCTTGCTTTTCTGGAAAAGGGGTTCATTTCCTTTCCTTGGCAGGAGAAAGAGAAGTAAAAGCTCTGGGTTCCTTCAGCGTCTGGTTAAATGTCACACACTCCCTCACACACTGGGCAGCACCGGCACTGCTGGGCTCAGCCAGCTTGGAAGGGTGATGCAGCACAGGCGGTCACCAGCTTCCTGTCACTGGAGTGGCTTGTCAGGGTGAATCAAGCTTTGAGGCTGCTCTGGGAAGCATCTTTCTGGCTTGGAGAGCGTCTTTGAGCTGTTGCTTTGCAGCAGCGCGTTGTGACACATCCAGGCAGGTGGAAATAAGTCAAGAGAAAGGGATGTGAAAGGTGCCGCATCTCCGCTGTCCCACACTGCTGTCGTGGCTGGTGCAGCTCACTGAGAGCTTGTCAGGAACAAACCAGAAACCAGCTTTTTCCAGGCTGTGGGATTGCTGTTGGCCACCTGTTGCAGTTTGGGAACAAATTTTGGAGGGAAAAGAGGCTGCAGCAAAGCGGTAGCAGGAAGCGGCTCCCACAGCAGGGTCTGAATAAAAGGAAGCTCCAGCAGTGCATGCGGCTGTAAGTTAGCAGATCCAGGGGAGGGAAAGGCAGAAGTCCACAGCAAACAACGGGGGGATCCAGAAAGGTCCAGAAGCGGCGAAGTGCAGCAGCAAAGAGCACCCAAGAAGGCGGCTGAACCAGTCCCAAAAAGCCCCTTGAAACAGTGATGGTAACTGATCCTAGCACTTAACAGCTTTCCTGCTCAAAATAACATCCAATCCTAGAGCCAAACCCCTGCCATCCCCACCTTGCCTCTCCCTCCCGTGAGGCTTTGTCCTGCAGTTGGTACTTAACCTATCGTAACAACACTGAAAAGAAAGGAGAAGGGAACAGAGATGTGATACAAACTGGGTTTTTTGCTCTCTATCCCACGACACCACCCCAGCAGCTGAGCCTCTCCAGCTTTGGGGGCCAGCCAGGCTCTGTTTGTATGGGGAGGCAAAGAGATGCTTTTTTCCCAGTTTAAGGGTATCATCTGAGTTCAGTTGCCTCCCGAGGGCCTTTCTGCCTTCTTTGCCTGTTGTTGTGTCCAGCAGGTGATGCAGGAGCGTACACACGGGTCGGAGTGCAGAGCATCTGCCCTACTCTGCCTTATCCTGTCACAGAGCAGAAATAATGGCCATTAGCTGCAGAACCCCTTTTCCCTATGAAACAAATCCCCGCTGGGAGGGGAGGGCAGTGGCAACCCGTGCCTGTACCTTCCTTGAAGAGCCTTAAGCAGGTCCTGTGCAGTAGGACTGGTTCAGTCCCTCCTGCTAGGCAGCTCTGTTGGGTAAGGAGTGCTGCCCTCTCCTGCCCAGTACTGCCCAGTGTACCTGGTGGAGATGCAGCAGCTTTTCCTTGGAAGCGATGAAACCGATGAAACCATGGGGAGCAGGATGGGGCAATCTCATGCGTGGAGAGCTGTCAACCACGTGTAGACCCTGGATATGCTCAGAGGAAGAGATAGCTGGATTCAGAGCCAGGACAGTCAGGGTCTGTCAGCCCAGTAGCACTGGTGAGGTGGGAAGACCTGCTGACACTCACTGGTGCAGAACATGGAGGCTGTAAGGGTTTTGTGGTGTTTCCTGCTGCTGCAGCCCATGTGGGTGGGTTCTGATGGCCTTTCCAAGGCCTTTCCATCTTGCTTCAAGAAACCACTGTGCATGTGGAGCACAGCCACTGAGGGAGCCCACAGGTTTCTCTTTTAAATGGACATGGAAAGACAATTAATGAAGCTGTTTGTTATTTCCATGTGGGATCAAGTGTTAAGTGAGGAGCTAGAGGCTGGAGAACTGCTTGGTGACTGTTCAAAGCAGAAGCATGGAACTGTTTAGGTTGGAAAAGACCACTGAGTCCAACCCTTAAGTCCAACCCTTAACTGCCAAACCCTGTCGTTGAGCTCCAGGTCTCCCTGACAGGGAAACACAGTCATGGATGGCTCTTCAACCCCCTCCCTGGGCAACCTGTGCCAAGGGCTGAGGGCCCTTTCCAGGGAGAAGTTTCTCCTCAGGGCCAGCCTAACCTTCCCCTACAGTGTGTTTCATTCCAAAATCTATATCAATGGGGAGCGGCAGACTGAGGCACTTGTTAGAGGAGAAATGGCCCTCGGCAGTAGGTTCTGCCCTGTTGCCTGCCCTGCTCCATCACACTGCTGGAACAAAGGTAGAGCAAAAGCTGGAAGACACACCAGCATTCCTGTAGCCAACAGCCAGCGAGGTTTGTTATTATTTTTAGTGAGCACCAAGGATTGTCAGGCTGCACCTGCCCCAAAATCCCCCTCCCTGAAGGGTCTGGTGTGTGGAAGGCAGCTTACGGGTCACAGGAGGAAGGTGGTGAGACCCAGAGCAACATGGGGAGGCTGCGGGCAAGGAAGAAGCTCTTGGTAACTGGTTTAGTATGTCTGAAATCAATACAAAATGCATCTGTGAGTCCCCATGGCAGCATTCCAGAAGCCCATCCCAATAGGGCTGTTTCATCACTGGCCACTGTGATTCCTGGTAGAACAAAGTCAGTCACCAGAGAATCATGCAATGTATTGGGTGGGAAGGGACTTCCAAAGGGCATCCAGTCCAACACTCCTGCAGGGAACAGGGACAGCCTCAACCACATCAGGTTGCTCAGAGCCGTGTCCAGCCTCCCCTTGAAGACCTCACAGGATGGGGCATCAACTCTCTCCCTGGGCAACCTGTTCCAGTGTTCAACTCCCCTCCTGCTAAAGAACTTCTTCCTGACAGAAGTCAGGAAGACTTCCTTTCAATCTCTTCTCCTCTACTGTGAAACCACTGCCCCTAGTCCTATCACTCCAGGCCTTCATAAACAGCCCCTCTGCAGCAGCCTTCTTGTAGCCCCCTTCAGGGACTGTAAGGTCTCTAACATGTTCCTCTTTCAACTCTGCACCTGAGGACGTGGCCCAGCTCTGATCGTGCTGGCTGCCTTGGTTCATTCTGTCTGTTGCTGCTTAGCCATGGCCAGTAAAACCTCGCTGTGCTGTGGAATGTGAGGGCACAAGAGCTGCTCTGCTCACTAGTAACCTCTGCCTCTGTTCCACAGATCTCACGGATGGAGTACGTGCACTCAAAGAACCTAATCTACCGGGACGTCAAGCCAGAGAACTTCCTGATCGGCCGGCAAGGCAACAAGAAAGAGCATGTCATCCACATCATAGACTTTGGGTTGGCCAAGGAGTACATTGACCCGGAAACCAAAAAGCACATCCCTTACAGGGAGCACAAGAGCTTGACCGGGACGGCCAGATACATGTCCATCAACACACATCTTGGCAAAGGTCTGTGTGCCTGCGAGCAGCTTCCTGTGCCCACCCCCATAGATCTCCAACGGTAGTTTGGCTCTGGCACCCTCCCAACCATCTGTAAACTTCTCCCTGCCCTTTACTGGTTTCTTCTTTTCACCTTCATTTCAAGCGCTTCCCACAGAGACAAGGTCCATGGTGCCAACAGTTCTGGCTGCCATCAGGACTAAGGCAGGGTGGGAAGTGTTTTGGCCAGTAATAGTCAAGGCAGTCTTGTGTAGGAGACACCAAAGCAGCCCCAAAAGCAGGAGGGCTGTGTTTCTCGCTGCTGTGCTGATCTGTGTTCAGGCAGGTGATGTGTGAAGGAAGGGCTCAGATTTCTCTGGGATAGGATTGCCATCAAGATGAGATCCTCAAGGCTTGCCTTTCTGGGGAAAGGAAGTTCATCCTTTCCTCAGCAGGAGAAAGGAAAGTAAAAGCTTTGGGTTCCCTACTCCCCTTTTGAGGAACTGGGAGCTGAAATGTTGGACAGCCCGTAATTACATTTTTTATTGAGAACAAAACCAGTAGCAGCCCTGCACAGATCAAAGGTGAGTGGGTGGCTAGTAATTGCCACACAAAATGATGTCCAGATGGATTTGGGAAGCACAGGTGTGCACCGGAACCTTCTGCTGTCACACGTTAGAGTCAGGTGCTCCCTGACCTAGTGGTTGGTTGGAGAAGATGTAAGATTTGCCTCACTTTAAACCTGGCTTTTCCTCCTTTCCTCATCAGATTCCATCCCCAAACATTATTAAATGTTCCTGTTCATTCAAACTCGTAGGAGCAGCAAGGGAAGGGTGATTCTCTGAGCAGGCTCCCTCCCAGCAATGAGAGCAGGGAGAGAGAGGAGGGCTGAGCCCCTCATATCATCATGCTGGAAAGCCAGTAGAGGGGCAGGAAGGGACAGAGGCAGGATATCCCAGAGAGCAGGCTGCGGAGCTGGTGGTGCTGAGGGTGGAAGATGTGCTGGTGTTGTAAGCCCACCACAGGCCTCTTCAGCAGCCTTTGCCCTGCATGTCTTGCAGCTCAACCCCATGGCTTGTGCAGGGGAAGAGTCAGTCCTGGGTGGGTGAGTCTCAGCAGGGAGGGTTGGCTGCTGCTGGCCCTGGTGACCCTGTCTCTTCCCAGAGGGGTTTTGTGCTGCTGCTGCTTCGCTGGTGAGACCAGCCCAGGTTGAGCCAGTCCCATCGCATTTCAGGACCAAGGGAAATAAGGGAGCGTGACGGCAATTTTTCTGGAAGAGAAGGGCACACAGCCATCTTCCTGAGTTCATCTGCAGTGTTGCACTGAATTACCCAGCACATCCTCATTTTTTCCCCTTTCACAGCTCTATCAGGGTAATTGTCATCTCAGTTCCCTTCTGCTGAGCCTCCTCACCCCCAGCAGCTTTGGAAGGTTGGATTTGCTGCTGCTGCTTCCAAGGGAGACCCATGCCCTGCCCAGCTCTGCCACCTTCTCCCCTCTCAGGCGGTGAAGCTTGTCATGGAGCACATTGCTTGCTCACAGGCCGGAGGTTCAGAGGCTACATCGAGTCAGTCTGAAGCTACCTCTGCATGCTGTACCCCTCGCTGCTGGGCTCCGCTCTTGTTCTCTCCTCCGTCCTCCTGTGGGGTTTCTGGTACATTGTGGGAGATTGTTATAAGGACCCTTTTCCCTTGGGCTTGCAGTCCTGTTTTCCCCGCTCATTTCATGGGAACAGCTGCATGGGAACAGCAGCTGGTGCTTCACCATGAGAAGCAGTGCTCCAGGAGCTATTTCTGATCTGCTTTGATGTGATGAGCTGCAGAAACGATTGGTAATGGGCTGGCACAGAGGGCAGGGTGGTTCCTCGCACCCAGTGGCCCTGCATCGTTCAGAGGAAAGAACCTGATCCAGTGCCACAGAGCAATGACACCATCTTCCAGAGCAGAACCAGACAGCTGCTTTATTCCTCTGCAGTTAACACTTCCACCTCCTACCCCTTCTACCCAGGGCAGCATCTCTGACAGCTCTGGTGCAGCTTCATGCCTTGGAGCTGATCTTTACATAATTTATGGAGTTTTTACCAGGTTCTGGGTGGATTTGCACAGGGTCTGAGCTGCAGACCATCAGTGAGCCTCATGCCTTTGTATCAGGATGAAGTTTGGCCGCTGATCAGATCCCACATCCCTTCTGCAGCTGCAGCAATAACTTGTCCTCTCTTCTGTTGTAGAGCAAAGTCGTCGAGATGACTTGGAAGCCTTGGGCCATATGTTCATGTATTTTCTCCGAGGCAGTCTGCCCTGGCAAGGACTGAAGGTAGGTCTGAGCTTCAGCTTTTGCCCTTTGAAACTTTGGTCTCTACCCAATTGATGAGAATCCGACGAGGCAGAAGCCAGCCAGAAACACTGCCTGTCCCATGTGCCCCTGGAGCCTAGCGACAAGGCGTGAGCTTTACTCACAGGGAAGACTTAAAGGTAGAAACATGTGACCTGTCACTTGGAGTTCCCATTAGTGCAGCTGAACTGGCTCTAGTCTCGGGAGAAGGCTCAGCAGAGGCAGGTGAGGGGCGGCAGCAAGGGAGCCCATGAGCCATGGGAGCAGCTTTGCTGCCCCATGCTCCAATGTGGCCAGGACAGAGGGGTCGATTATGAACTCCCAGCTACAATGCACGGCCCTGTAGCTGCGTCTGTGGAGTGGGTTTGTAATGGGAGCGGTTTAATGGGTTTAGATGGGCAGATGGACTTCAGCCTGAAAAGCTGGTTTAATGGCAGAAGTATGGAGCTTGGCCTCCCTCCAGAGCCACTGGACACGCAGTGCCTGGCAGTTTGTGAGAGGTGCAGCATAGAGGGCCAAGAGCCATAGGGTTACAGCGAGTGCAGTCAACAATCATCAGCTGCACTAACTAGGAAAAGGTCCTGGCTCCAAAGCTGTCATCACCTCTCCATCACATTCCTGATGACTGAGCTGCAGTTCAGCTTTGGGACTCAGTGAGTGAGGGATGGGGTTGGATCGCGTTAGGAGAAGCTTCATTACTGAAGACAGTAACCTGCTGTACCTGTCAGTGCTGCTGGGAACATGAAAGCAACTTTAGGGCTCAAAAGCCTCTCAGCAGGGCCCTGCTGCAGTCAGGCTTAGTGTGACAGACCTCGTTAGGCTGATTCATCACCATCTTCACCAGGTCAGTCTCAGCCCAGTCTTAGCTGTCACAGGCCAGAAATATTGGGGATGGCTCCTAAAAGCAAAGAGAGGGTTTTTTGAGCATTAAAACCATTGTGAAAGGAATCTGGTTGGCCTTAAAGTTCACACCTCTGCAAGTGTTTTTGTGTTACTTGTTTTGTTTCTGGCTTGGCTGGACTCATCTGCTTTAAGTGGAACCTGTGAATCATTCTAAAGTACTTCCAGATTTAGCCAAGGTCCTACAACACACCCTCGGTTCAGCACTGAACTGGGTAAGAATGAGCTGGCTGTCCTTGGCGTCCCGCATTTGTGTAGGTCCAAACCACACCCTGACTCTCCTGTTTCCCCTAGAATATGGCACCTTCACTCCTCTGGGCTTCCTCAGCTTGTGCTCTTTACCTCTCACGTCAGGGACAGAGCATCTTACAGTGCTAATTGTGCTGCTGCCAGATCTAATTGGCCATTTTGAGATGGAGGCAATAAAACTTGTTCTCAGGGTGCCAACCAGAGCAGAGTTCTCTGCTTCAGTGGGGGATTTAGGTGGGAGGTTGCAATGTACATGGTTTCATTTGCTTGATGAGCAGATGTTTAACCAGAGCTGTCCCGAGTCACAGTGTGGGAGTGAAAGGAGAAGTGGTGTGGGGAGATCATGGGGCTTAGGGGACAGTGAGACTGATGTAAACTGGCCATTACTCACAGTACAACTTCAACTCCTGTTACAACTGTTTGTGAAGGCATCGTGGTTGCGTCTTTGTTTTCATGTCCCTCAAAAGCTACCTGGTACAGTCCTGGGGACTGCAAAACCAGCCTGGTGAGACCCCCAGTGTCCTCCCCTGTGAGCACTGGTGGCGTTTCAGATGTGTCCTGGGATATTCTTGGCCAACAGCTCAATGCGTAGTGAGAGCTAGGGCAGGGCAAAACGATCTTCCTGCAGCTGGGGTCTTGGACAAGGTTCAGTCTCAAGTGATGTCTCCCAGCACCTGAAATGGCTGTTGAATCCCTCGTTTTTCTTCCCTTACAGTTATCGCTTAGCACGTGGTTGAACTCTTTCCCCACAAACTGTTTTGTCTTTGTGCACTACAGGCTGACACCTTAAAAGAGAGGTATCAGAAGATTGGGGACACAAAAAGAAACACTCCGGTTGAAGTTCTCTGTGAGAACTTTCCAGGTAAAGCTCTCATGGGACCATCTGAGAGTGGCTACAGGTGGATGCGCTCTGTTAGACATGACAGGCCTGAGTTCCTCTGACAGAAAGTACTTTGGTGATGAGTACCCCATTGGGTAGTTTGTCAAGCTGACAGACAGCAGGAGAGAGCACTATAAATTAGTGAGACTTGAGAGCTTGTGGCTGTGGGTTAAAATAAGCAGATCTCCTCTCAGCCAAGGCACTGCCCAGAGCTGCCATGCCTTGGTGACTGCTGACAGAAGCAGGGGCAATGGTCTGAAGTTGAGGCAGGGCGGGTTTAGATTGGATCTCTGGAAGAAATTCTTTACAGAAAGAGTGGGGAAGCACTGAAACAACCTTCCTAGGAAGGTGGTGGAGTCCCCATCCCTGGAGGTGTTGAAGAACCATGTAGCCATGGTGCTTCATGCCCTGCTCGAGTGGCAGCAGGGAGGGGGTTAGTTTGTGACTTTCAATCTCTCAGGTCTCTAGGACTTATGTTGGTGTGGGGATGGTTGGACTTGTGGAACTAGGAGGTCCTTTCCAACCAGGATTATTCTGTGATTCTGTGGGAAGGGGCAGTTAGCACCAAACCTTATTCCCCTGTACCAGGTCCATTAATGCTGGTGACCCGATCCTCAGCTCAACTATAAGCTCCAGCTCTGAGCCCAGTGCCATGGCAAAGCCTGACTGAAGTTAAGGGGAAAGGATATTTCCAGCATGGGTGTCAGCGTCATGAGGCTGTAAGCAATGTTGCTGCCTTGCTAGCGGAGCTGACACTGCTGCTTTTGCACCCTTTCCCAACAGAGGAGATGGCCACGTACCTCCGCTATGTCCGGCGACTAGACTTCTTCGAGAGACCAGACTACGATTACTTACGAACCATCTTCACAGAGCTGTTTGAAAAGAAAGGCTACACCTTTGACTATGCCTACGACTGGGTTGGCAGGCCAATTGTAAGTTGTCCTGCTTCCCCACCACCTTTCTTTTGATCCAGGTAATCCCAGTTAACAGCAGCGAGCTTAGGATCAAGTTTTGCACTTGGGCTCCTTAGCTCCCATGGGCTCAATATGGTGAGGTGGCCTGGCCAGCTGTTGTGTTAAGGGGCTTCCTGCAGTGCCCTGAAGTTTCCCAAGGGGGCAGAAGGCCCCTCCCCACCTCTTTGGGTTTGTCCTGGTGAGGCTTTCAAACAAGATTTCCCCACTTGTAGCCATGGATGTGACTAGACTGGATGTCCCCTAGTCCAGGAGAGGGCTGAGATCATGGTCATAAGACTTGAGTGTGTGTGGTATCCCAGCACTGACTAGTGAAAGACATGTTAGGAAGCCCTTCCTCACAGAAAGAGTGATCAGAGCCTGGAATGGACTGCCCAGGGCAGTGGTGGGGTCCCCATCCCTGGAGGTGTTGAAGGACAGCCTGGCTGTGGCCCTTAGTGCCCTGGTCTGGTCGACGTAATGATGTTAGGTCCTGGCCTGGGCTAGATGAGCTCAGAGGGCTTTTCAAGCCTCAGTCATTCTGTGATTCTGAAATGTAGGTTCTGAGTGCTCGAGGTCTTGGGGCTGCTCCTGCTCCAGAGGCTGAACCAGCTCTTTATAGCACAGGGAAGGAAATGGAGATGTAACTGACTGAATTGAACAGCTCCAAGACACCAACTGCAGCATAACCCTGATCACATTGTTGCTGCAGAAGACCTTGGCCAAACAATGTGTCATGGGGAAACAATGGGTTTAAAGGTTGTGTAGAAGTGCTGTTGGGGGGGTCTGGTTTAGAGGTGAACTTTGTAAAAGAGGGTTGTGTCCTGGGTTGGGGGAATATCCCAAAAAACGGAAAGGCAACCCGGTCTCAAGGGGCCTGGGATAGAATCTATCAGGCAAGAGAAGACAGCTTAGGAAAACAAAAGGGGTTATTGAATCTCTGTCAAAGCACAAAAAGCAGAAAAAGCCCAAGCAGGTGACACAAAACAGAAACTGTGTCACGGTGCCATCACACACTTTCTGAGAAAGAGAAATGGGCAAAGCATTCCATAGTGGCCTTTGGCTTCAGATCAGGTCCCCTGGGGAGAGGGACACAGACAGCACAATACAGCAGCAGCAACAGGGGGGGACCCACCCCTAGGACACTTCAACCCCCAATTTCCTGACATTCTGCCAGAGGTTGAAGGTTCATTCTGCCAAAGGTTCAGCTTGTCTTGTGCAAACAATTCTGCCAAGCTGGAACAGCAAATGCCCTTCCAGGCGCCATACTCATGCTAACTCAAAGCAGTCCCAGTGTTCTCTCTCAGTGGCAAGCTGTGACCAACAGCTTCTCTTCTGCTGTTCCATAAATCAGGATGGCAGCGGCCACATGGCCTGGCCATGTTGCAAGCACACGACGGCAGCCTTGGCAGCAAACAAGCAGGGAACCTCTCTCCCTCAGGATCTTGTGCTTTTGGGGCTTTTTCTGTTAGCTCACTTCACCAAGCAGGGTGTTTTATTGGGGTGCGGGGCAAAGAGAAACACCGCCTGCAATACCACTCTAAACCAGTCACAAAGTCACAAGCCACCCCCTCAAAGTCACCCACCCACCTCGGATGCTTTGCTTCTGACTCCAAGTGCCTCCATTTCTGACTATCTTTTGTTCACCCAAATAGGCCATTTAGCTGACAGTGGCCCCAGCTACTCCTCTGAGCTGGCAGAGCAGCCATCTGGGGTGGAGGTCTTTCTGCCTCACCCACAGTCTAAAACAACACATAGATATTCTTTTGGGAATAAAAGGAAAGCAAAGGAATACCCAAAACCTATTTTTTCCCCTAACCTAGAGCAGGTTGACAGTTGGACTTGGTGATCCCAAGGGTCTTTTCCAACCTGAATGATTGTGATTCTGTGAAATGCTACAGAGGAGTCTGAAGCTCTGCACTGGCTGCCTGCTGTTAGTGGTCAGGTTGGTAGTCTGCTTGCTGATGGGCACTCACCGCCCAGCAGCAGTGGCAGAGGCACCTGTGAATCGCCATTGGAGCAGATAAGTCCCCACCATGTGTAGCACTGACGGTGTTTTGCCAGTGTCCTTTGTGCCCAGAGCAGCAGACCGTGAGAGGTTGTCATCCCTTTGTGAATCACCCTGTTACCTCCTCATTTTTGTGTAATTACAAAGGCAATTGATAAAAAGCACCTTGTAGAGCCCAGCGTGCACTGCTGACAGCTGCAGTGGTTGCTATGGAGACTGCCACTTCGAGCAGGGATTATGACTTTGGTGAGGGGGATTTCACAGAATCCCAGAGTGTTAGGGACTGGAAGGGACCTTGAGAGATCATCCAGTCCAGCCCCTCTGTCAGAGCAGGATCCCCTTGATCCAGTCACACAGGAACAGTCCAAGTGAGTTTTAAATGTCTCCAGAGAAGGACACTCCACAGCCTCCCCTGGGCAGCCCCTTCCAATGCTCTGTCACCCTCACTGTGAAGAAGTTTCTTCTTGAATTTCATTTGATCACCTCCCATTTCTGTGCCAACGTGGTTTTTTCCAAGTGGAGAGACACTGAGACAAGGAAAACAAGTCTGAATTTTCAGTTGTAATAACTCTGCATGAGATACACTGGGTGAGACCTGACAACAGTGCAGCCGCTAGAGATACAGCCTGTCTTGTATACAGGGTGTTTAGTGCTGCCATCCATGTCCCTCAGCTCACAGGGAATTTTTCACTGTGGCTCTACTTCTCAGTTAAATCAGAAACTCTGGGCACATGCAGACTAGCAAGTGAGAGTTGCACGTGCAAGTTCACAGCCTTCAGTGCTGCCATCGTGCTAACACCCTGTTTTCCAGCCTACGCCAGTGGGATCAGTTCATGTCGATTCTGGGACATCTGCAGTG
Source organism: Upupa epops (assembly GCA_013397515.1). Taxonomy (NCBI): domain Eukaryota; kingdom Metazoa; phylum Chordata; class Aves; order Bucerotiformes; family Upupidae; genus Upupa; species Upupa epops. The sequence continues at coordinate 46,434 of VZRI01011600.1, read as the reverse complement.
ACGAGAGACAGTCACATCCACAGGGATCGACCATCGCAGCAGGCTCTTCGCAATCAGGTGCGTCACTCACAACTGCTTCAGTGCCTCTCTGGGTCCTCTTGGAGTGGAGGATCAGGAGTTGCATGTCAGGACCAGTGTTAGGGGCTGATTCTTGCCTAAGGTCACAGCAAGCACAGTTCCTGCTGGATTTAGGGATTGGAATTGGAGGAGAAGGTTGCTGGAATCACTCCGGACAGTGAACCAAGGGGAGAGTGATTTGGAATTGCCTTTTTCCATAGTTAGTGGGTAGATGGTTTAAGTCATCCTGCCTTCTGTTTGCTTGGGTGCTTTTGCCCGCAGCACGGAGGCCATGGAGGGTGCCAGCAGTCCTGGCACCAGCAGCTTGTCCCTGTGTTCCTCTTCCCATGGTTTGTGAAGCTGCAGTAATGGGGGGAGGGTGTCTGTCCCATACAGGACAGTAAGTCCTTCTGGGAGTGTTTGGTTCATGGCACCAGCATTGCCACACAGAAAGGACTGCCAGGGCAGGGTCCCTTGGGAAGAGATCCCCCTACTTCTTCCTTTCTGGTTGTAATGTTCTGGTGGTTTGGATTGGCTGGATGAACAGCTACGGTTTGGACTGTAGGAACAGCCACAGTTTGGACTGTCTGTAGGAACAGCCACGGTTTGGACTGTGTGTGTGAACAGGCACAGTTTGGGTTGGCTGGATGAACAGCGCTGATCACAAGTTCAGTAGATGCGAGTGGTGGGCAGTGGGCTCGTTTGTGAGTACCAGCACAGTAATCTGCACTAAGATATCTCCTGATGAATGCAGTAACCCCCTTCCCTCGGTGGTGAGTCCTCAGCTGCCCACTTCAACTGCAGACCTTCAAGCTAGGTACAGATGAGGTGTTTAGTTTCCTTGACCAGACAGTGACTCCTGGCTCCGTTCTCCAGCATCCTCATTCAAGAATTGTAGTGGGTAGTCCAAACAAATCTGTCCTGGTCCAAAAATACTACACAGGCAGCCCTCAGTTCTTGTTCCTCTGGGCCTGGAGGCTCTATTCCATAGTGGCTTTGGCAATTCACTTTACTTGAGCTGCTGAATTATTTCATAGTCCGATAAGCCAGGGAGGTGAATATGTTCTCACCAAAGGTAACCAGCTCAGCAGCCTTCCATGGGATGCTCCTGTGAAACATCAAGCAAACAATTTATCTAAAGGAAAAAGTAAACAGCCGGAGCAGTGATTTGGAGATTTGGGTGTGGGTCAGGGGACTGCCTTGATCTCCAGATGTAACTGGAGATCCTGGGTGTAAGATTTGGGTGCCAGTGAAAACACTGCTGAGGAGAACGTGAACTCCCTGCTGGAGCCTTTCCCTCTAGGAAGGGAAGAGACTTGGCTGCCAAAGGTGGGTGAGCCCCTCCCCATCTGTCTTTGGGTGCCAGTCTTGGCTTCTAACTGGGTAGCTGGCAGGAAGGTGATGAGTGTTAATGGGAACTTGATGCTATCAGATTTCATGGGCATCACTTCCTCGCTGTCCTTGCCTGGGTTGTGCTTTGGGCAGCTCGGCTTGAGCCCATTTCAAAAACACATTTATCATGTACTTGGCTGCAGAGCTGGAGAAGAAAAATCTGGCAGCTGTGGCTACTAGAGTCCTTCCTGGAAACTGCTACCAGTGTGAAGCTTCTCCTCATGCTGCTGTAGCACAGCCTGAGCTAGCCAGGCTGCCTGGTGGCACAGTGCTGAGGGGAAAACTGCCCTCCACATCTGCCTCCAGCAGCTGCCTGCAAGTCCTCCACTTGCTCATCATCTGGTGACTTGGAGCTGTTGAGGAAATATTCCAAGAGAAGAGAATATTTGGAAGTCACCAAGTATCGAGGACGTGTTCAACATTTCAGGTTGATTGGAAGGACATGTAGAAGAAGATTTGAAAGAAGCGTAGACAGGAGAAGCTGTAGTGGTATTTGGAGAACAGAGGAGAGGCTGGCTAATGGAGCTGGGGCTGTTCAGCCTAAACAAGAGGCTGAGGGGAGACCTCAGTGCTCTGTACAACTGCCTGAAGGAAAGTTGGAGTGAGGCAGGGATTGGCCTCTTCTGTGTAGGGACTAGTGACAGGACCAGAGGAAATGGGGACAGGGGAGGTTCAGATTAGATCTTAGGAAAAGCCTCTTCCCAGAAAGAGTGGGGAGGCCTTGGAACAGGCTTCCTGGGGAGGGAGTGGAGGCACTGTCTCTGGAGGCGTTCAACAACTGGGGAGCCAGGGTGTTCCAGGAGTTGGGGTAGTGGTTGGGGGTTGTCGGGCAGACAGTAGGACTTGATGATCTTGAAGGGCTTCTCCACCCTTGATGATTTGGTGATTCTATGACTGCATTTGGTGACTGCTGGGAAGGAGGAGCAGCACTGTGGGTCACCCTGGGAGGGAATCAGAGGTCACTATCATGCAAAGGGTGCGATAGTGAGTGTTTGAGAAAGTGCCAGGAGAACCCTTATTCATTCTCCTACTTTTCTCACGTGTTGAGTGACACTGGGGTGGGTAGTGGTACAGTTTGTTCAGGAGTTCTGGAGTCTTTCTTTGCTTGCAGTCTGTTTATTTCTTTTCTTTTGAGGGAAGTGGCCTGGAGAGACCTTTTACAAGTGTCCTGTTGGTCTCCTCAGGCTTGGCTCTGTCCTCTGACTGTTCACCCTGTGCTTCTCAGTGCTGGGCAGCATTCCTCCAGCTGCCCTGCTGGGATCCTCCTAGATCATAGGCGGATGCAGTTGTCAGAGCTTCTCATGCCAGTGCCAAGTGGTTGTCCTAACATAACAAATGGAATTCTAACCATTCAATCACCTAAGGTTTGCATCTGCTGGGGATGAAGAAGAGGCCAGTAGCAAAAGTTTCTTGTCTACTTTTCTGCAGAAACCCAAAAAGCCACCAAACCCCTCCCCAGCCCAGCAGGTGTGGTGGATGTTTCCTCCTGCACTGCCCAGGTGAATCAGTGTGTGGGACTGGTGAAATAAGCCCCAGCTTTGTGTTGTGTTGCAAATCCCAGTTCAGAAATAGGGGGTTTAAGACAGCAGAGCTGGCGTTTCCCATCTTGCTGCTGTGCCAGGTGCTGTGGGATGTATGTCGGGCAGACATGGTTAGACACTCAGTGTTATTGCTGTGCCCAGACCTGGGGGAATGGAGCCACCTGCAGAAGTAACTCCCTCACCAGATCTGAGCTTCCTCAGTCTTGTTCATCAGCTAGAGATAGAACCCTCTGCTGTTGCTGACACTGCCGAAGTGATGTGTGAGCAGCACTTGAGAAAGAGAAGTGTTAGCCTGGCTAGAAGAGTAAATGCCTTGCTTTTTGCAGAGAAACTAACCCACTAACAACCAGCCCTCATGCTCTACTCCTCACTCACATTCTGCCTTCTCTTCTCTTTCTCTGGATCTCCTGGCCTTGTGGGCAGGCATCGTCGGATCGCCGAGGGGAGTGGGAGATCCAGCCGAGCCGGCAGACCAATACCTCTTACCTGACATCGCATTTGGCTGCAGATCGGCACGGAGGATCTGTACAGGTACCACTTCCTCCTCCTCCTGCACAGCCTGAGGGCAAGACTTGGTGTTAAATCCCCTAAACTCTCTGTGCAGGAACAGGGCTAGTTTGGTGCTCTCCGGTGTAGGGAGTGTTCCAGCCATGGCTTTGTGGGGCCCGAGCTACAATAGCCAACATCATCACGGTTAGGGCTTCAACAAAGCTGTTCCTCTGAGAGGGATTTTGAGCTGGGCTTTTTCCAGCTGAACACAGAAAGGAGCAGCTGTTGCAGTCTGGTCTGAAAAGCACCTCTCTACCCCCACCTGGGGGAAGCTGCTGGGTAGTGAAACAGGATTTGCTGCCTGTGAACACCATTCACGTCAGGGAAATAGTTGAACTGGTCCCGTTCAGGTTTGGTAGGTGAGGATATGCCACTGGCATTCTGGCTTGTGACAGCACTAGAGTGGCCAGCAGCACCAGGGCAGGGATAATCCCACTGTACTGGGCACTGGGGAGGCCCCACCTCAAATCCCAGGTTAGTTCTGGGCCCCTCTCACTGACAGAAGAACACTGAGGGGTTGGAGTGGGGCCAAAGAAGGGCAGTGTAGCTGGGGAAGGCACTGGAGCACCAGTGCTGTGAGGAGCAGCTGAGGGAATTGGGGAGGTTTAACTGGAGAACAGGAGGCTCAGGAGAGACCTTCTCACTCTTCATGACTTCCTGAACTCAGCTTCTCCCCAGTAACAAGCACCAGGATGAGAGGGAATGGCCTCAAATTGTGCCAGGGTTGGTTTAGATTGGCTCTGAGGAACAGTTTCTTCCCCAAATGGGTTGTCCAGACCTGGTCCAGGCTGCCCAGAGAGGCTGTGGAGGCTCCTGGTCTGGAGAGATCCCAAACCCACCTGGAGTTATCCCGGGCAGCCTGCTCTGGGTGACCCTGCTGGAGCAGGGGGTTGCACTGGATGATTCCCAAGCAGTGTGTGTGATTCTGGTTCTGTGACAGCCCATTACTTGCCCACTTGGGTGGAGATGCACCTCCACCACACTGGCTGTTCTCCTGTGTTCCAGGTGGTGAGCTCAACCAACGGGGAGCTGAATGTGGACGACCCGACGGGGGCACACTCCAACGCACCCATAACAGCGCAGGCCGAGGTGGAGGTGGTGGAGGAAGCTAAGTACGTTTGCTTTCCCAACAGGCTTCCCACTGGTGTGGTCACTGGTGCTCCTCCTGGGAGAGGAGAGGGGCTGTTTACCCATGGTGATGTACTCGCTGCTTGTGTCCCATGCCCTTTTCCTCGCATAGTGCTTCTTCCATGCATGGTGCCTTCAGTGCTGCTGCTGCCGCTGCTTCTTTGTCACCTTGTCGTGGCTGGAGAACGTAACTTGTGTCCGAGCATGTCACAAGGTAGACAGTCGCACCGATACTCAAGTGATGGGAAGCAGTGTCAGGAATCCTGGTGATCGTGTCCCATTCCAAGGGGGAGCACGCCAGATTGTGGTGCTGAGAGCAGCTCAGTGCAGGTGTGGTTGATGTGGAAGTTACTGGTTTGTTTCCAGGTATCCAGGATGGTCCCCAAGTATCTCTCACAGGGATGAGTAGTTCTCTTTGGGAATTCTCTTGATCCAGCCCAGCGAAGGCTGAGGGAGAGAGAGACCAGTAGCAGTTCTGCTCACGTTGGGGCGGCACCAGGGCCCCGCTGAGCTGCCTCTCCTCTGGAGCTTGTGGTCAGGATTGAGAACTTGGGCACCAAGTGACTGTTTGGCCCATTTTAGCCGCCCGTTGCACACGTGCTGCATCCAGCTCTTCATGTCACCTTCTGCATGACCCTCAACACGGGACCTTCACGCTGCCTCTGAGCTAGAACAGGAACGCTGCAGGTCACAGCTTAGCCCAGGTACTCCCTGTGGCCAGGGGCTGCCCATGAATTGTTGACACTGTGACACTGCCCACCCACCTGGTTGTGGTTTGAGTGGATGATACTGGTGTCACTGGTCCCACGTTTGTCTCAGCTTGTGGGAGAGTGAGGAGAAACCTGGAAGGTGTGAGCAGGGGTGTGCTGCAGGGGAAGACCCCTGGGTGTGCATCGGGCTGAAGGCAGCAGTGGCTGTTCTCAAGGTCTTTTGCTGGGAGGTTCATCAGGAAGCATTTCTGGCCCTCCTCAGGGGCTGTGATCCAGGCAGCAGCATCCCAAGTCATAGACACCCTTTATCCTCCCAGCCAAAAGAATGAGGCTGGGTTTGGCTCCTCAGGCCAGCAGAGACAGGAGGTCTTTGAAGAGCAGCTTGCAAGGGGCAATATCCCTCTGAGATAGGGGTAGCATGGCCTGCAGCCCCACAAATTTAGTGTCACAGGCTCTGTCTTGACCAGATTGAACTGAGTCCCCTGCCCTGGGCATGTGGCTTGGGATTGCCCCTAGAATGGGGCAGATTGCCACCCTTTCCAGTCCTCACTAGCACAACGCAGTGCCAGGAGGCTGAGGCCACCTTCAGCCTGTGCTTCTGCAGCACCTGGTCCAGCCAGGCCAGGCCAGGGAGATGTCAGGGCAGGAGGAAAGGGGAGTGCTGCCTCCACCACATGTCACAACACCAGAACCCTTGTGCACCTCCAGCACTCATCACTGTGGTCCCACACTGGTTTTGGAGGTGCTGGGGAGCAGGGCATGGGCTGCTTTGCCGGAACAGATACGGGGACTCAGAATCACAGAATCTCTTTGGCTGGATGAGACCTCTAAGTCCATCAAGTTCAGCCTTGGACCCAGCAATGCCAGGTCACCACCAAACCAGGTCCCTCAGCACCAGATCCACCCCAGCTTGTTTCAGTCCCTTCAGACACAAGGACTCCCTCACTGCCCTGGGCAGCCTGGGCCAAGGTTCAGTAACCCTTCTGGGGAGAAAATTCTTCCTCATAGCCAGCCTAACCCTGCCCTGGGCCAGCCTGCAGCCATTTCCTCTGCTGCTATTGTCACTTGCTGAGCATAGGCTGCTTCATTCCTCTCACCACAGGGAGGGCTGGATTGGTCTCTCCTTGTGTCTGTGATCACAGATCCCCTCAGTTTTGAGGAGAATACAGGACTTCTGGATTCTGCTCTGCAGCAATGTGAAACAGAAGGAGCCGGGACTCTGTGTTTGGAGAGGAAAGATCTTCTCTTGGCTCTGCCAGCAGTCAGAGGAGCTGTGCATACGCTTCTGCTTTGGGATTTGCTGGAGACAAACCCCACATCGCAGCCAGGGTTTCGCTCGACAGCAGCTCCACAGCACAGGTCCACAATCTGGTCCTTATGCCACTGCAGCTACAATGGACAGGAGCCAATCCTTTGCTGGGGGCCCTGAGCCCCTTTTTGGAGGAAGAGGAAGGGGTTTATTGGAGGCCTCAAGCCCCGTGATGAGGGCAGTGGTGGTGCGAGGGCTGGGGGTGGGCGGTGGGCAGGCATGGTGTGTGTCTGCCGCTCTGCACGGCATGTTTGCATGGCCGCAGCGACACGCTTCATCCCACCCCTGTGAACTAATCGCTCTTTCTTCCTTTCTGTGTTTTTTCTCTACACTCTCTGTAGCTGCCTGAAAATGCTCAACTTGTGGTGAGTCCCTCTCTCCAGTCCACCTGCGAGGGGGAGCGGACCAGACTAGACTGGGCTTGGCAAAGTCAAACTGACCAAACCCTAAACAGGCACAAAGCCAAAGCCAACCCTGAGCTGTTCTCACTTGAGGACCCTACAATCCTGGGGAGGCTGTGGGCAACCGGCCGCATTCGGCCAAGCAATTGGGCTGATCTCTGATGCCAAAAGGCTGATTTGAATCCTCTTCTATTGGGCCCAACGATCTCCCCCAAACCGCCATGTCCGTGGGCAGATGATGTCTGATGGAGTTGGGCAGAGTTGGGAGCAGGCTGGCCGAGCACCTCGCAGGAATTCCTTACGCAGACAGCCACAAAGGAAAAACCCTAAGCCTGGGGGTTGAGGGGAGGGGGCCTGGCACTTCCTTAGGGAGTCTCCTGTAAAGGAGTGCTGGCCAGGCCTGTGTCAGGAAGGAGGATGGGAAGTCATGGCCGTGGAGCCCTCGACAATGACAGATGACAGCTTGGAGAGGGAGGGTGACAAGCAGGTCCTTTCCAAAACCCTGCAGTTGAGGGTGCAGTGAAGAGCCCCTCCTGGAGAGAAGGGACAGAGGGGTTGGGATTAGCACCAGCCCAAGCTCAGCTGTAGGTTCTGTCAGGGATTTGGAGCTGAAGCTGCAGCATCCCAGTCTCAAGGTGTCCATCCCATGGAGGTGTTTCCTCCATCCCTGCCACTTGGGTGTCCTACGAAGCCAGTAAAGGGGACACCTGTGGGTCTAGGTGACAGAGGTTGATAGGCTGAGGTGACAAAGCCTTGTGTGTGGCAAGGAATGTCCGTGTTGGACGGGAGACTGATCTCCTCTGCCCTGCTCTCCATAGGCATTGCCTGTGACACCTGGCATCTCTGGCTTCTCTGTATGTCGTAGTCTGGGGCTGTTCTCTTGGGCATTGTCTGCATGCAGAGAGATCATGTTCTGTAACTGTCGGCCTGCCTTACCCTTTTGTTTTGGTGTTTTGCCTCTGCCTGTCTGAACTGCTGGGACTTCCCTTCCTGAACCTTTCCCCCGGGCCTCTCAGTGACAGCCTAAAAAGAAAGTGACAAGGAGGAACAGGCAGAATTCATCAGCTCCCTCTGCTCAGTGCCTGGGACACAAGTGGTGCTGCTCAGCCCCCTCCTTCCCTTCTCCACTGCATGCAGAACCATCTCTTGTGATTGTCCATCCTCTCTGCCCCTAACGTCCTCCCCTCATACTCACCCCCACCCAACTGTGAAGGAAGGGGGCTGCTGTGGGAGAGAATACTGAGGCAGGCTAGAGCAGGAGGGTGGAAGATGAGGTAGGAGGTGGAGCTGTCACAGGTTGTGCTCTTGCAGGGACCGAGGGCTTTGTGTTTTCTCTCATCTTGCCTCCACACTGAGGAGGTTATGAACCTATAGAGAAATTGAGGTCATCCTCAGTGCATGCCAGCTGGAGGAACACGTGCTGGGCAGTGGCCCTCCTCTTGCCATGGCTGGTGGAGCTTCCCATGTTGTAGGGAGGTTCGCCATCCCCAGCAGATGATCTGTGCCAGAGGAATAGAGGGCACAGTCACTTCTGCACCCATAGTAAGGCTTGGGTACATTCTGGGCCACAGGCAAGAAGAAAACCAGAGCCCCAGCTCTGAGAGGGCAGAAGCATCACTCCAACATTTCAAGCAGCAATGGACCCAAATGAAGATGGTTTGGAGGAGCAGTTAGAGTATTTTGGAATGCTTTTGGTCTGGTAAAAAGCTGCTCACAGGTAGAAATGGTTGATGCACGCTCCTCTCTGCTCTTGCTGCTTAGCCAGGCATCCCTGCCACTGGAAAAACAGTCTGTAAGCATTGCCAGGCTCCTCCTAGGGAGATGGCCCTATCAACACAAAGAGGATATGTAGTTCAGGAGCAGGACTTACACAGAACAGACCCTTTTCTTCTGTGCAGTGGGCTGAGCCCTAAGCACCAGAGAATCCTGTAAGGGAGGCAGTAGGGCTAGAAACCCCTGCAGCTCTTCACAGCTCAGCTGTGCCACGCATTTCTCTCCCCACCTCAGCCTCCCTCCATCCTTCTTGCTTCCCTGAACTGCAGGCACTGCCCTTGCACCAGGCCGGGGCAGAGGCCACGACTGGGCTGCATTCTCCAAGCGGGAAGTTCTGGGGAGTATCACACAAGGTTCAGTAAAGAAACTTGCTCCCTCGAGCCAGGGTCTCTTAGGAACTTGGCTGTTTAGCAAGCAGTGGTGGAAATGCACATCTAGCTGGGAAGAGCAGCCAGGGCTTGCCATTCCAGGCTGCTGCCTCCAGCTTTCGGGCAGCAGCTGCAGAGCATCGTGATCCTTGTTTCCTGCTTTCCCACATGGGAGCAGCCCTGGGGTGGGGGGATCATCCCCAGCACCCAAAAGCCATCCCACGGGTCTGCGGGGCCTGGGGACAGTGGTGCTGTTGCATGGGGCTGGAGCAGAGGGAAGCGTGGGCTCGTGGGGATCCTCACAGGGTGCCAGGCTGGGGGTAACTGGCTCTGTCCTCTGTGCCCCAGGTGCTGCTGCTTCTTCAAGCGGAAACGAAAGAAGACAGCTCAACGTCACAAGTGACCGGTGCCTCCTGGGCCTGGCAGGAACCACCACGCCTGCAGCTCCTGCTCTGTCTCACTGGAAGGGGCTTCTCTTTAGGAGGAGGAGGAGGAGGCATAGGAGGAAGAGAGGAAGAAAAGACAAGAAAAACAAACAAAAAAAAAGACATTTTAAACCAAAAAGAGAAGAAAAAGTTCCAAAACAAACCACTCTGGGGTGGATCTGCCGACAGGTCTCCCTCATTCACTCCAAGCCTGAAGCTCCTTTTGGGACCAGGACTGTGGCTGGCTCAGGTCTTGGTCACTCTGTAGGGGATGGGGGCTGGCTGGCTGACCCTCCTTCCCCTTGTTTACGGCAAAGGCATCGTTCCACGCAACCCCAAGGACTGTGCTTAGTTCCAGCTCACTCTCCTGCCCTCCCTCCCTGCACTCTCTGCTCCTCCATCCTTCTCCCTCCTCGACGAAGTGACAGAGCGCCATAGGCTCGGTGGGTGCTCGGAGGGCGGGAGGATGCAGAGTGCCGGGGCCTGGCAGGTTCCGCTGAGGCTCCGGGGAAGGGTTACACTGTACTGTGCAAGCTGTGAGACATTGCAATCTACTGTTGCAGTTGGGTTAGTGTTGCGGCTCCCCTGAGACCCCCTCTCTGCAAGCAGTGCTCAGCGTGTTCCAGAGGCTGACGTTGCACTTTCTATTGTCTTCAGTGTTTGCAGATGCTCTGTGTGTCTGCAGGGCTCAGCAGGGCTGGTGCGCACACACGCACACACAGAGTTAGCTGGAAGGACGGTGGGACGCAAAGGTCACCCTTGGATGGGGGGATAGTGACAACATCCTCAAGCTCCCGGTGCCAGGTCCCACTGCCCGCTGAGGGAAGCGTACTTGAACCCCAGTCAACCTCCCGAGTGGCCCAGTGACTGTCCCTACCGCAGTGCTCCACGCTGTGCCTGACCCGCGTGGCTGTTGCCCGGTGTTGGCAGCGCTCTGCTGGGTTTTAAGAGACAGATGCAGTTTGAGTGAACTGGGAGGCAGCGTTGGGTGACTCCAGGTCTCTCAGTGTGGGCAACTTGGCAGCCTCCTCAGCCCCCGTGGTGGGGTGGTGGTGAACCTGCTATGGGAGAAGGTGAGCAGGAGCGAGGATACCTCACTGCCTTAACTCTCATCTCCTCTCCAGAGGGTCGGATGAGTTTGACTGGAACGGCCTTGGCATCCTGTTTGTGAGCATGGCTCTGGGCACCCCACAGGAGAGGCCACGGTTCTCATGTGCCACCGTCAGGCCAAACCAAGAGTTAGCCAAGGGCTTGGGGTGCTTTGCACACCAGTGAGAACAGGAATTCCTGTGTCCTGCTGCAGCCTTTCCAGAGCAGGAGGAGGCCAAGGCTGCCTCGGGGTTACTGCAGACATGACAGGGCTGCGGGAGCTCGAGCAGCTTTGGAGAGGTGGTGAATAGGTTCCTTGTAATCTGTGGCACCCACCCACCCAGGCTGGGACTGTTCGTCTGAAGGACTCTGCTGTCAGATCCTCGAGCTTGGCTTTACCCTAAAAAACCTGGTGAGCACGAAGGGAGGAAAGGGAGAGACTGGATCTCATTGTCTTAAATTGTTTCTCATGACGATCTGCATAGCTTGGGGTTGGTGCAGCGGCACTCGGGGGATGTTCGGTTCCACTGGCTGGCCAGGAGTGGGCAGGGAGGGCAGGAGGGAGCTTCTGGCCGTGCTCTTGGCACAGCCCTAAAGCAGGAAGAGCCACCCACGTGCTGCAGGGGTGGATCGGCCCCATTTCCCTGCTGGGATCTCCGCAGGGTGTCTCTCTGCCATTCCCTGCTGCGTTCTCTCCATGCCTTACCACAATGCATGTGGCTCAGAGGTGTGGAGCTCCTCACACCCTGCTTCTCGCTTCCCTCCTGCCAGGCCAGGGTGGGAAGGGGACCATTTGCCTTCTGCTTGGGACCATGGCCACGTTCCTTCTCTTTCTGGAGTCCTCTGCTGCCTGTGGCTCCCCAGTCCCAGCATCCCTGGCGCAGGTGTTCCCCTCCGCTGTAGGAAACCATGGTTTGGCATCTTGGGAAGGGGCACAGGTGCTGCCCGAGTTGTGTTGTTTGCCCGCCCAAGCCCCACTAAGTGCCTGTCACCAGAACTCGATTCCTTCTGCATCTCCTGCCGTGTTTGGTCATTCCTCGCTGCCTCCGCTCGAGGAGCAGCTTGTAGTTGCAGCCTATGTAAGTGTTTGCAGGGTGAGGGAGGGCGGGGGGGGACAGGGGCCATCTCAACAGGTTGGGGTTTTCTGTTCTTTAACTGTTTTTTTGGGTGTTTTTTTCCCTGATTTGGTTTCGGTTGGTTTTTTTAAAGTGAATGTATTTGATCGTTTAGAAACTTTCTCGACCTTGTTTTTAAAGTGAGTTGGTTTGGAAGCTCCTTTTCACAGCCAACTCGCTGCCGCTTCTCTCCAGAGATCCAATGTTCTTTTAAATCCTACGATGATGTGTTTGTAGGGGAGGACTGTCCCCCCCGCAGCATGCTGGTAATGCTCACTTGTACCAAGCCCTCTTGCACTAGACTCATACGTTGGACTCGTCGCAAGGGCAGAGGGGTAGGGTGGCTTTTTTAAAATCAAAGCAAAAAAATTAAAACAAGGAGGGGCATAAAGCAGGTGAAAAGCAGCTCCTTGTGCTTGAGGAAGCCGCTGGCCCCGGAGCACTCGGAAGGGACCGGGAGACATGAGCCAGACTGAGCCAGCCAAGCTATGGTAGGACGCAGGGCATTAAGCTGACCCGGATGACTTCCCCTCTCCTCAGCAGCAGCCAGGAGACCTCTGGGGCTTGCGGCAGGGGGCATTCGGTGCTGGGCCAACCCCCACGAGGTGGCTGTCCCACGGCATGGCCCACCAGTGTTGCGATGCAGTCTTCTGAGGTATCAAGTGAGATGATTATTTTATTTTTTTTCAATAAAACATTGCACTGCTGCATTGTTCTCCACGAACAGACCTGTTAATTGCCCTTTCCAAAACCAGCTCCCTGTTCCCTCTGCTGCTGGCAAGTTCTCCCAGTAGCCCTCTTCTGGGAGGAGCTCTGAGCCCTCCTTTGAGGAACTCCAGGCCCTCCTTCACGGGGACAGTGCATGGTGTGGGATCTCACAAGATCTTCTCTACTACACATTATGCCTTACAGTCACAGACAGTCCAGCTCCATGGAGCTTGGCCAAGGCTCGGTGGCACCAGTGTCACTTCTCCTTGTGCCTGCCTGCTTCAGTTTCAGGGGTTCTGGGGAACAAAATGGTGAAACCATTGACTTCTTGCCATGAAGCCACCACAGAACTTGCTGCTGTGCCATCCCCATGGCTCTGGAGCACCTGCAGGCTTCATGCCTACAGAGAGAAGTGGCATCAGCACACCCCAGATGCTGCTACCTCCCCAGTCCGTATACTGGGCTCTTGTGTGGAAGGGAGCGGCATCGCGCTGCTTCTGTGGAATTGACTGCCAGGATTCCCCTCGTAAGGGTTTCCAGTGTGCAGATGGGGGCCCTTTGCTTATTCCCAGTGTGGAGAGAAGCACTGGAGGCAATGCCACTTGTTAGCCACACATGGCATCTTTTCACATTCACAGACTGGTAGGGTTGGCAGGGACCTCTGGGATCACCCAGTCCAAACCCCCTACCAGAGCAGGATCCTCTAGAGCAAATCCCACTGGAACAATCCAGGCAGGTTTGGGATGTCTCCAGCACAGGAGACTCCACAACCAATCTGGGCAGCCTGGACCAGGTTTCTGGGACCTGACTTGTGCCTGGGCAGGGACCCTACTCTGGCAAATAGTTTTGTGCTGGTGACTTTGAGTTGCTCCTACTCTGCTCTGTTTCCCAGCCTTCAATGTCAGTATTTTTAGCCTGACCTTTCAGTTCCCATTCCCTGAAATCACTGTTGGGACAGCTGTGTTTGAGGACAGGCTGAGTGAGCTGGGGTTGTTCAGTCTGGAGGAGAAAGCTCCAAGGAAACCTCATGGTGGCCTTCCAGTACCTGCTACAGAAGGAGGGGTGACGGTTTAAGACCAGAGCAGGGGAGATTTAGATTGTGTGCTAGAAAGAAACTCTTTACAGTCAAACCCTGTCACAGGTTGCTGAAAGAGGTGGCAGAAGCTTCATACCTGGAGGCATTTAGAGTCCAGCTGGACAAGGCTCTGGGCAACTTGATCCAGTTCAAGATGTCCCTGCTCACTGCAGGGAAGTTGGACTGGATGACCTTTGGAGTTCTCTTCCAACCCAGGCCAGTCTGTGATCCTATAAACCTGAAGCCTGGTTCAGTGGCCCTGGGTACAGCAACTCACTGGGTGTTGCCTTCAGAGGTTGGGCTGGCAGATTAGTTATTGGTGTCTGAGAGCTAGTTCAGGTCTGGGGACACTGAGGGGGTGAAGTGTGTCAGACAATGGGCTGCAGAATCATAGAGTCATGACAGCTGGAGAAGATCTTCAAAATCATCAAGTCCAATCTACAACCCCCAACCACTACCCCATCTCCTGAAACCCCCTGGCTGCCCAGCTGTTGAACCTCTCCAGGGAAGTTTTCTCCTCACGCTTTCTGGGAAGAAGTTCTTCCTAAGATCCAACCTGATGCAATTTTCTCTGGTCTTACCACTAGTTCTTAGGCAGAGAAGGCCAAAGCCCACCTCACCCTCCCTTCAGGTGGTTGTAGAGAGCAGTGAGGTCTCCCCTCAGCCTCCTCTTCTCCAGCCTGACCAGCCCCAGCTCCCTCAGGCTCTCCCCATCAGACCTGTTCTCCAGACCCCTAACCAGCTCAGCTGCACTCCTCTGCCCCCTCTCCAGCTCCCTGTCCTTCCTGCACTGCAGTACCCAACGAGTACTCAAAGAGCAGCCTCGCCAGGGTGAGATACAGGGGCAGGACCCCCATCTTGGTCCTGCTGGCCACACTAGCGCTGATGCAGGCCAGGAGACCACTGGCTTCTTGGGCGCTCTGCTGGCTCCTGTCCAGCCGGCAGGAGAACTTCTGAGGAAGAACTGAACGCGAGGCTCAGGAAGGTCCTTCTGGCTCCCCACACCCCCTGAAATCCGAGAGGCTTCAGCTAGATGGGAGTCGGTCCCTTCTCCCCGG
>VZRI01011600.1:7935-22379 GCA_013397515.1 Upupa epops | reverse complement strand
GCCGGCGGGACGCGGCTGTGCCGGGACAAGGGGAAAGGAAAGAGGGAAGTCAGGGCGAAGGCATTTTCCCTTTTCGTTTAAGGCAGATGGGTTGGGGTTCAGCGACACCCCCAGCCCGGGGCAGTGCAGCCCCCAAGGAGTCCCGCAGCAGGTCCCCCTGTCCCCCCCCACTCAGAACCCCACCGAGTAGGGCCCTCAGTACAGCCCCACTGAGCTCAGATCCTAAAAACAGCTCCCCGAGCTGGAGGTTTTATCAGGGACAGGTGGTGGGACAGGGGCCAAGGTCACCCCCTGCCATCAGAGCAGGGCAGAAGGCTGTGGCGCATCCCCCGGCACAGACACCCGGAGCCTGGCTGCCCTGATACAAGTTTTATTACAGAACTGTAATGGCACTGCAGGAGTCGGATAGTAAGGGAGAGCCCTAAAACCCAGCCCAAGAAAGAAGACGTTTGACACAGCCCGTTACCCCCTGCCCCGGGGCCGCTGGAGAAGCAGGAAACTAGTTTCTCTTCAAGTAAGAAAATAGACGTCGCTAAATGAAAAATATACAGTTAGAAGAGTTACTGGCTCGCAAGCTGCTCGTCTGGGGGGTTAAACCTCTACCAGCTGCAGAGGGTGCACCCAGGGTCCATGTCGAAGAGGAGGAGGTACAGTGTACAGATATAAAAAATCATAATAAGAAAAGGCAAAGTTCAGCTCCATTGGGTCCAGTTAAGAAATGGCCTTGGCTTCGGGCAGGAAGGCTTCCCAGTACTTCACCAGCTGTAGGGGACAGAGAGAAGAGGATGAGGAAGGAGTCAGGGTGAGCTTGGGGGCCAGGAGTCACTTCACAAGAGTGACATCCTTCCCCCAAAAAAAGGATCAAGGGGGGTGCAACAGATTTTGCCCTGCTCCAGCCCAGAGAGATCCTCCCTCCCCGCACATGGGGGTCTGACACCCCTGAGCAGGTGCTGGGGCTTCTCACCTGCTGCTGAGATGTCAGTAACGTTTCCAGGTACTTCGTGACGTGGGTTCTGAAGTCCTTGGATTTCTCTTTCTGCAAGAGATGGGAGCAGAAGTGAGCCACCACCACAACCCTCCAGCTGACAGCAACAGGGTGAAGGAGAAACCACCAGGATTCCCCTGTTCCCCTTGGGGCCCCCCCCACAAGACCAGCACAAAGCTCAGCTCTGGCACAGCCCGATGGCTCCAAGGACCTTTGCCCAACCACCCATGCTTTAACAGCCACTCTCCTCTGCACAGAAGCCCCCTTCAAGCCAGGAGATAGCAGGATGTCCCAGAGCTCTGGCACTGGGAGACCAGTCAGGAGCCACAGTGGCCCAGGCTGGTCCTCCCAAGGCAAGAGCAGGGCCAACATACCTCAAAGCGCATCACCTCTCTGCGGATGACAGCAGAGATCCGCTCAAATTCTCGTTCGTACTGCGTCACGCGGGACTCCCACTGTGGAGACAAGGAAGTGCTGCTGGGCCCAGGTGAGGAGAAGCAGCTCCCGCTCCTCTCTCCAGCCACAGGTCAGCTCCCAGAGTATCTGTGGCCAGAGCCATCTCTCCTGCTCTCTGCCAGCTCCATGAGGAAGCCACGGGGAGGTGGGACCATGCAGCTTCTGCAGCTTCCTGCAGGGCTCAGAGCTTGGCAGGATCCCTCTCCTGGGCTCAGAGGGTCTCCCCTCCTGACTGCTCGGAGGAAAGAGATCCCAGTGCCCCTCAGCCCTACCTCCAAGATCTCCTCCTTGGCCTGCTGCAGCTTGTCAGGTTTGTTGGCCCAGAGCAGCCTGGCCTCCATCTCCCGCTTCTTCTGCAGCATGGCCTGAGCATCCTGCCACCGCTGCCACGTCTTCATGCGCTGGTCAAAGGCTCCCTGAAAGGAAGGAGCAGAGACTGAGCTCTGCTGATGGGTGGCCACACTGGGCCAAGCAAAGAAGACCCCACTGGGCTCCAGAATGTGTCCAGCCAGGGATGGGAAGGGCCATCAAAGCAGAAAGCTGTGGCCAATAGCCTGGTCAGAAGGACAGAGCAGCCAAGACACTGGTGAAGTCTGAGGCAACACTAGGGGTCTTCACCAGAACATCCCAGGTGCCTCGAGCAGTATCAGAAATCTCAAGTCCTGCTCTGGTGCACTAACCACAGCTCCCAGTACACACCAAGGAGGCTCATGCCTACTCTCTTGGCTTTGTCATGGCCTCTGGAGCTCCAGAAGCCCGCTCAGAGGCAGGACGTGTCTGGGGTTCCTGCCAGACTCACAGCTCCCTTGGGACTGGTTTCTTCCAGCCTCCAGCAAGGAGGCCACCAGGCAGACTGCATGGACTCAAAGGCTCGAGCTCTACCCCACCAGGTGCTGGGCAGCTCAATCTGCAACACCCTGAGAGCAGGCCGAGAGCCTGCAGCCTTCACTACTGTAAGGGCTGAGGCCTCCTACAAGCCATGACCCTGCTGCTCCCCGTGGAGCCCAGCAGCACAGCCAGGTCTCACCTGGCCCTCTCACCACTGCCGCATGTACCCAACCAGACCAGCAGCAGGTCTGCTCCCTACCTGGAGAGGTCAGGGGCCGGTGCCACACACTGTACTGGCAGTGGGAAGACCAGCTGCCTTCCAGCACAACTGGGATGGGCACCACCACCAGGGTCACAGCCTGGAGGAGCCCTTACCCTCACAACAGAGAGCAGGCGGATGTAGTCTCCCAGGAGCTCAGCCAGGAGGAAGAAGTCATTGTTAGCCTGTTCCTGGTGCAGTTGTTCGATCTTCTCTTCAACTTCTGCCAGCTGGGACAGTGCCCGTGACAGGGCCGTGTTGTCCTCCGAGCTCCCCAGCATGGCCAGGCTCTTCGCAAACTGGGCAGTGTTCAAGGCCAGCTCTAGCAGAGGGAAGGAGAGCGTCAACCACAGGGCCCCAGCCCCTAGCTCAGCCCAAGGAGCTGCTTTTCTGCAGCCCCAGGAGACATCAGCTGGAAAAGCACCATCACCCTCAGCTCAGGGGGTGGCCAGAAGGTCCAGGATCACCATTTTACTGCTGGGTCCCCTGATGAGGAGACGGAGGGTCCATCCAAGCCCTCTCCTGTCTTCTCAGCAGCACTTCCCAGGACTCCCACAGACAGATCCCCACCCAGGCACCACCAAGCCCACTACCTTTCCGATGGTTCACCAGCGCTTCGACTACGGCGTGCAGCTTCCGCAGCCGCTGGTCCTCACACTCCACCTCCTGCAGCTTCTCCTCGAACCACTGCCAAGGTAAAAGCTGGAGGTGGCTCCCACCAATAGGGCCTTTCTGGCATCTCATGCCCCAAGCTGGAGCTAGGAAGAGGATGAGGACAACTCAGTGGTGCCCCAGTACTTACTATGTCTGACTCGTTCATCTTGATGGTCATTTTGCTGACGGCGTCTGTAGCTTTGTTGAACATCTTCAGAATTCCAGCTCCACTCAGGGTCTGGGTGCCCACTGCTCTCGGGAGCTACAAGAAACAGGAAAGGCAGCTTTGCCAGGAGCTTGGCACGATGCGCTGGGGCTGCTCCATCCCTGCACTTGGGGCTGCCCACGCTACCACAGGAAAGGGGGCACACAGCATCTCCAGAAAAGCCAGAAGCAACTCATGTCACTGGGTGACACCAGCACAGCGACCTGATGCTGGGAAGCGCTCAACATAGTTTTTCAGATGGAGCCGACCCTGCTCAGCAGCAAAAGGAGGAGCTTTCCATGGCCTCTGCTGCTGCACCAGAGCCCTCCAGCACCGTGCTGATGCTGGAGTCATCCCAGGTCAGGCTTCCCCTACCTGAGGAGAGTAACTTCTCATCAGGTGTGGTCACGCTCTCCCAGAAAAAGAAGGTCGTGGCTGATGATGGTGGGTGACAAGCTGGACATGAGCTGGCACCATGTGCTCACAGCCCAGCAGCCCCTCATGTCCCGGGCTGTGTGCTCAGCAGTGTGGGCAGCAGGTCTTCTCNTGCTGCACCAGAGCCCTCCAGCACCGTGCTGATGCTGGAGTCATCCCAGGTCAGGCTTCCCCTACCTGAGGAGAGTAACTTCTCATCAGGTGTGGTCACGCTCTCCCGGAAAAAGAAGGTCGTGGCTGACGATGGTGGGTGACAAGCTGGACATGAGCTGGCACCATGTGCTCGCAGCCCAGGAGCCCCTCATGTCCCGGGCTGTGTGCCCAGCAGTGTGGGCAGCAGGTCTTCTCTGTCACTGAGGAGTGCGAGAGCCTGGCCCAAGCTACGCAGAGAGGTGGGAGAAGCCCCACCCCTGCAACCATCCCAGGGCAGGTTGGCCCTTGGGGCTGTGAGCAACCTGCTCAGTGTGGGGATGGCCCTGCTTAGGGCAGGAGTCGACAGGCTTTGAAGGGTTCTGTGGAAACTGGCCAATGGACTCAGCTACAGTCGGCTCCCAGACCAACTGTCTTGGGTTATGGAATCAAGAAGCTTGTATTCTATTTTCATCTGTTGAAAGCAGTTGAGAAGCTGTATGGTTTTGGTAACTTCAGGGGGTGGNTTCAGGGGGTGGGGGAGTGAATACTGACCCAATTGTTAAAACCAGGTGGGGCGATATTTCTTGGGGTGGGGGAGTGAATGCCTCGGTACCGACTCAATTGTTAAAACCAGGTAGGGCTATTATCTCGTAAGTATGGATCATTACAGCTCATCTCATCCCATTGTGAGACGCTTCACCCAGTGGGGGGAGCTGACGTTTCCCAGCTGCATAAACTGGGACTCAGGAAAAGGAGAGGGGCTCACTCTCTACTGAGGCTTGCTCTCTGCAGGAATTTCCTGTTCCCCGGACCCTGCGATACCCAGCTGAAGCCGCTTTCGTGTGCTTTCGGTGCTGCTTTTTCCTCTCCACCGCAGCCCCCGCTGCTCTACAGCATCCAGCTTCTCTCTGAGACCTTCTGCTTCCCACCCCCCGGAGTTCCTGGCCGCTCGCCTCTGTCTGTGCCCGCACCGAGGAAGTCTCTCCACATCTGCCGCTCCGGGAGAACTGAAACTGAACTGGGACAGGTTTTGCTCTGTCGGGATCCCTAGGACTTTCTTTTGACTGGTTGTTGGGGTGTACTGTTGGGTTTTCTTAGTGTTCTTAATAAAGAATTGTTGTTCCTTTTCCCAAATCTTTTGCCTGAAGGCCTTTAGATCGAAAGAATTTGGTACCTGTCTTCCTAAACCGAGACACCAACCCATGGCTCGCCAAGGTCAAGCCCATCACTGCCGTGGCAGTGTCAGACACCACAGTGCAGAATGGGGGAGAAGCCCTGCAGAGCTGCACGTGGGCAAGAAGAGAAAAACAACCCTGCAGATACCAAGGTCAGTGAAGAAGGTGGTGCAGGAGTGTCTCCTGTGGGAGGGACTCTGAGCTGGAGCAGAGTACGAGAAGTCCTTCTGAGGAACAGAGACATGTGATGAACTGATTGCAGTTCCCATGCCCCAGCTCCCTGCTCTGCTAGAGAGGAGTGGGTTGAGAAGATTGAGTCTGGAGAGAAGCAAGGGGTGGGGGAAGGTGTTGGAAGATTTGGGTTTATTTCTCATTATCCCTCTCCTGGTGATAAAACTCAACGACCTTCCCTGAGCTGAGACTGCTTTGCCACTGGTGGCACCTGCTGAGTTATGCCCCTGCCTTATCTCAAGGCTGTTGTATCTACTCTCCCCTGTCCAGCTAAGGAGGAGAGGGACAGAGCAGCTTTGGTTCTCACCCTTGCTGATTAAAGCTCTTACAAGGTTCTGGTGCTTCTGGCTGAGCCCTGAAGCTCATGCCATGCCCTTCCCAAGGTGCTTACAGCTCCGTTACTCCACACCACTGACCTCCTCCTTTTCCAAGAACTCCCTGACATCCGGGTCCTGCAGCATGGTGGGATGGCTGACCACTCTCCGCAGGTACCTGTGCAGAGGAGAGGAACATGCCAGGAGTTACTTCAGGGGCAGCAAATCCAGCTCTGGACCATCACAGAGAGCTGCAACATGCTGCTTGCTTGCTCTGAAGCAGGCACTCGACAGCCCAACAAGCCCAAGCTTCCTGGGGACTTCAGCAGGCCCAGCTCTCCCACTGATACTGGTTATAGCAAGGAGATCACTCAACACATCAAGCAACCAAGCTCCAGCCTTACACCCTCACCAAGGGCACTACAACTCCCTGTAGCTGCAGCTCCTTGCTGCAAACCTCAGAGCTTCTCCCCAGCATGGAGGAGAGTTCAGCCAGCCTGGCCTGGTAGAAAGGAGGAGGAAGGAGGGGGTGTCTGTACCTCTCCAGAGCTGCCCGACGTTTCTCCAGGAACTCAGCAGAGGAGGAGTCTTCTTTCCCAACTTTCACTTTGGTCATTCCTAGCACAGAAGGAAGATGCAGTTAGCAAAGCTGCTCCAGACTGGACACACAGAGCATTGTACAGGCTGTCGGGGTGGCAGCAGAGAGGAGGCTGCTCACAATGGGAACCGGACCTGGCACCAGCATGAGCTGCTTGGAAATTCCCAATCAGCCTCTATCCAACTCAGCGACAGCACAGAGGGTTTCCCCTCTACATTAAGCAGCTGCAGAGACATCTGTGACCTCAAACAAGGCTCTAAGCCCAGAGCTCTGAGCATAGAAGCAGTGTTCTGTCAGTGCCACAGAACCCAGGTAGTCTTCCACACCTCCAGCACTCACCTATGAGACTCTTTTCAGGTGGCGGAGGAACAATGAAGCCATTCTGGGCGTGCTTCTCCGACAGCTTCTCATAGAGACCCAGGAAATCACTGAACCTCCTCTTCACCGAAAACTGCTTGTTCCTGAACATGGGCATGTTCGTCTGCGGAAGGGAAGGGACACGGGTCAGATTCTCTCTGCACTGCTCACCCTCGCTCGCTTGACCTGCTGGTGCTGCTGCAGATGAAGGGAACAGGCTGAGCTCAGCTCTGGGCTGAGGAATGAAGAGCAAAGCTTCAGCCCAGGACTCTCCCGACTGGTCTCCTCAGAGCGAGCAGCCGTATTAAAGCCACAAAATCAGAGCAGCTGTCACTATGGCCACAGGCTGCTCAGCCAGCCCTGCCTGCTGCCTAATCCCATCATCCCTGCTCCACACACAAGCAGCACTGCTGGCAGGTCACCTTTGGCCACCTTAGGACCACAAGGGCCACGAGTGGCTTTTGATTGTGTTCACAGAGCAGGAGTGGAGGCTGATAAATCCCCCAGTCCCTTTAGCACCATGCAGACAGCTCAGGACAACTTCTGACAGAGCTCAGAGCAGCCCCCCACAGCTCCAGGCAGGGCAGCAGCTGCTGAAGTCTCCATCTCTTGCCACTGGCCCAGGAGAGCAGGTACTGATGTGAAACTGGCTACTGGACCTCTCTATATTTAGATCAGAGCAGACAGTCCAGCTGTCTTCAAGCATGGAGAGGTAAGACCAGCCTGGGTTGGACATACCTGTGTGGACACTTTGTAGGCCACGTACGCGTTCATGCCGTCCCCTGTGAGGAATAGAGCCGAGGCGTTAGAATCGCAAGCTCAGCACTCTGCACCACTCTTGGGATGCAACACATGAGGCTCCTGCAATGCCCTGGCCTTCGCCTGCCTCCCTGGATCCCACCCTTGTCCTCACAGAGCTCCAAGTCTCCCCATGGGACCCCAGGATTATTTCCCTGACCTGCTTGTTGCCCTCCCTTCCACTTCCCAAGGCAGCCACACGACTGACAATCGGGTGCTTGTTGCAGTGGCAGCGTCTGGGCCGGCTCCATGCATCTGCTCAGCGCCCAACAATCGGGTGCTGTGCAGCACATGAAGCAGCCTATTGAGAGGACGAGCCTGTGGCGGTGTGCAGTTGGCTTCTGAGCCACCACAGGCAGCTTTCTCCAGGCAGCACAGCAACCCCCTTGTTTACCTGGCAGGTCAGCTTCAGCCCTTCAGGGCAACCTTGGAGGTCTGATGCCACCCCCAACAACCCTATGATTTACAAGTCCAGCTCCAGAGATTACAAGCCCCAGAAAGAGAACAAGCTGCCTCACAGAAGGCTGCTCTGCAAGCATTAGGTGCCACCCTGGATTCTCTGCACCAAGCTGCCGACCAAGCTCCTCCAATCCCCCCACTTCCAACAGAGATAAACCCTCCGGCTTCTCTGTTTGAAGCCAGAGCTGCTTCCCTGGCAGCTGCTCAGGAAAGTGCTAGAGCAAGGAACAACACACTCAGCTTGAGGTGAAGGCAGCTTTGCGTCCCCCTCACCCACTGGCTGCCTGCAGGTCATGTCCAGTTGGTCACCTCAGCTCCAGACACCCAGTTCTGCTACTGTATGGATCCCCCTCCCAAAAACCTGCTTGTTGCCCTTTGCCTTTCCAGAGCCTGCTCCCGCTTCCCTCATTTGTGACCTAGACATCCCAGGGAAATCACTCCAGAATCAAGTTTGTGCTGGTAGAGACAGCATGAGAGTTGGGGCTGGGGCACGTGGAGCTGCCTTTGCTGTACAGCTTTGTGTGCATCAACTCACCAACTTTCTCCGGGTCACTCACTCCTACAGTCAGGTCAAATTTGTCCTCTTGCTCCTCCTCCTCCAGCTGTTTGGAGCAAGCACACGAGGACAGCAAGTTCAGATCAGACAGCCAGGCTGCAAAATGCCCCAAACCATGATGGTCCACAGGGTGTGGGGTGGTGCCCATCACACTGCTGAGGCACACGTGAGGCTCCAGTGTGGCCAAGACTATTCTGTGGAGCCCTTTAGCTCAGATCCCAAACTGGATTTGTCTTTGCTGCACCATTGTCCGCACAGACTGAGGCACTAACTGCCCACCCCAAGCTGAAACCTCGCAATGCTCCAGCGTCAGCTCTAAACCAGACAGTTCCCTTTGGGCTCTTCTACATCACAATTTCAGTTCTCATCCACAACAGGGTGAGACAGGGAACCTCTGCAGAACTAGGTGCTGTGCAGGTGCATGGGGTTGGGGAGCCAGCCCCAAGGGGTCTCCTATCAGACCCTGCTTTGCTGAAGGCCACTGGGCCCAGGACACTGGGTTTGACAGTGACAGTGCAAGTCCAACTTGAGGTTTACTGATGCCGTAGGAGCAACTACATCACTTGCACCACAGGGGTGCTAGAGCTTTGAGGCAGAGCTGGGACTCTCAGGACCAGCTCAGCCATCTGCTGCTCCAGCTCTGAAAACAACCAGCACCACCCCACAGGCAAAACACCGTCAGGCTGAGCTGCACTTTGCTGCAGCACCACATGGCCTGAGAGACATCCCAGCTGTGCTCTTTGGGAATTTACAGGTAAGCAAACAGACTCCTGCCAGTTAGAGCCTGAAACCAGCAGGGCAGGTAGGAAAGGGAAGAGCAGCACTCACCTCCTCATAGCTCTGTGGAAGGTTTCTAGCAGAGGAGCTTGCAGCAACTTCTGACAAGGGGGCAGGGTTGGGTGCTTTGGCTGGTTCCTTCTTCTGGTTGTTCTGTGTGCTGTCCAGGGACAGCTCTACAGTGGCATCTGTTGAGAGAAGTTTGCATGGGTCAGCCTCCCTCCTTTGGGTTTCTGGAAACAGGTTCCTGGGCAGTATCAGTCACAACTGGTTCAGGCCAGCCCTGAGGACCAATTTCTGCCCCACCAGGTTTTCCTAGGCCTGGCCCAGGCTGCCCAGAGCAGGGAGGCACTTCCCTCCAGACACAGGGTTGCAAAACTGAGGAGACATGGGGTGAGAGACAGGGGTCAGTGACGGCTTAAAAACCCTTCCCAACCCAAATGACCCTATGGTTTTACAACAATTAGCAATAAAATCCCTAAATCTCTCAGGGGACACCTGCAGGCAGAGGGAAGAGCACGTTTTAATGCACCTCCCCACACTAAGAGCATTTGATCAATCCCACTGGAGAACAGTAAGTTAATGCAATGAGCTTCTTTATTCTAGAAAGATTCAGCCATCCCCTCCCTGCAGTCTGAGCCAGAGGAGCAGGATTTTACATGGCACAGGCCAGCTCAGAGGGAAGGCTCCTTCCCAGCACACTACATCCAGACACGAATAAGCTCCCTCTGCTAACAGGTGCCCTCCAGAACATGACTCCAAAAACACTTCCTCCCCTACAGTTTGCAGTTACAAAACTAAAACAAGCCCTGTTTTCACAGAGTCACAGAACAGTTTCAGCTGGAAGAGACCTTGAAGATCATCCAGTCCAACCTTTTCCCAGCCCTATCAACACCATTTCTCAAACCCCTCCAGGGATGGGGACTCAACGCCTTCCCTGGGCAGGCTGTTCCACTGTCTGACAGCCCTTTCAGGAAAGAAATTCCTCCTGACACCCAACCTGACCCTCCCCTGGTGCAGCTTCAGGCCATTTCCCCTCATCCTGTCACTGGCCACTAAGGAGAACAGACTGACCCCTGCCTCTCTGCAACCTCCTTTCAAGTAGTTGAATAGAGCAAGGTCTCCCCTCAATCTCGTCTTCTCCAGGCTAAACAGCCCCAGCTCCCTCAGCCATTCTTCACATGACACCTGTTCCAAACCCTTTACTGGCTTGGTGGCTGCTTCTGTCCCCTCTCCAGCCCTTCAGTACCCCTCTTGTAGCGAGGGGCCTAAACTGGACACAGGACCTGAGGTATGGCCTCACCAAAGCTGAGCAGAGGGCAATAATCACCTCCCTGCTTCTCAGCTCCTGAAGGGTAAATGCTGCTGTGGGATTGAGAAACCTGGAGGAGGCTATTCTGACCTTCCCTAGAACTCCCCCAGAGCAGAGTGCAGCAGAGTTTGAGATAAGGCGCTGTAACACTCTGGAAATACCTGAGAGCTAAGCAGATCACTCCAGGCTTAGAGTTATGACAGCCCAGCAAACATCCAGTGGACAGACTCACCTGCAAACAAGTCCTGATCATCCTGCTCGACACTAACGCCATTCTCCTTGGAGGTGTTGCTTGTGGGGAGAAGAGATTCCCTCTTCGGTGCCATGGGCTTGCTCTGCAGAACACCCAGAAGCCCATAAACAAACAAAAGGGACAGAGGCTATAGGATTCAACAGCTCAAATATTTAGCCACCACCACTAGAGAGTGCAGAGTGGCTGAGGATGTAACAGACCCCTTTTCCCTCCCATCCACAGTGAATGTCACTGGCCTCGCCAGCTGCTCAGGACACCAAGTGTCACATGGACTGCCCCAGCCGCTCTCAACCCTGGTCTCTGGCCAGGTAGGAGCAGCTGGCAGGTCACTGGGCCAAGCAGAGCAGCGCTAATGCAGCTCCTCTTGCAGGGGACATTGACCCTGGGCACAAGAATCGGCAGCATGGCTTCACAGCCAGCACACTCTGTGTGTTTTCCCTTTACAATTATGGGCAGAGGCAACATTTGCTGCTGAAGGAGGGCCAGGAGCAGAGACCCTCACCCTGCGATCCTTCAGACTGGGGCCAACAAGAGGGCAGCCACCATTTGGGGCATCCAGCAGGTCTCACACAGCTCCTCTGCTTCTGCAGAAGCTCTCTGAGAGGGTTACAAAGCCCTACTGTCTGAAGTTCCCTTACAGAGCCTCCCTGCTCCAGTGCTGAGAAAGGTTTTGCCTTGAAGCACAGGGCAGCACCACACCCTGTTCCTACTTCTCCATCTGCCTCTTCAGAGTAGCTGTGGCCTCTCTGAGATGAACCCGTGACACCCCACCCACCAACTTGCCCCTCAGCTAGCACAGCCTGGCCACAGGCCTCCTACCAGCAGAGCTGGCCACCGTGCACAGCCCTGGGGAGGGCTGCAGTCCCACAGGGATCAACCTTCCCCAACAGATGGGCAAGGTCCAGCGCTGGGTTTATCTGTGTCTGACCCAAACATCACTGTGGGTTCCTGCATCTGAAGCCACCTCAATGCCAGCAGCTGGCCAGGCAACTCCCTCCCCCACTCCACAGAGCCTGTTTTGCTAACGCTCAAGGGCAGAGCCTCTGGGTCCCAGTGAAGAGCCAGCTATTAGTTATGACAACTGCTTTGTGAGCAGGCACCTGATAAGCTGCTGAAGCTTCACAGGCCCCAGTCCTGGCAAGGAGATGCTGTTTGCAAAAGGTGTGTGGCAGTGGCCACTTGGCCATCTGGGAAAGCCTATTTCACCTACTGCATCACCCAGTTCTTCCAAAAAGAAAGGTCCTGAGAAGCTCAAGACCACCGCTGCGTCCTGGTGCCAGCAGAGATACCAGCACCTTCCTCTTGCAAGGCCAGGGTTACGCTTCCCTGCATTACTTTCAACGACACAACCCCGCTTTGCCCATACTGACAAGAGACCTCCAGTCTCACTGAGCTCTTGCACACAGAACCTCCCCAACAACAGCCTTGTTCCCTACTGCTGAGCCACCAGCAGAAGGCATCTGCAGGTCCAGGTCAGGAGATTCACTAGAAGCAGGGCAGAAAAAGCTCCAGTGTTGTGCTGCTGGCTGGAGAAGCTAAGCTGGGCCAGCTCTGGTCTGGTTCTCAAGTTCACGGCCACTGTTTCCTGCCTGGAGCCTCCTCGAGCAGAGGGCAGGAAGGACAAATCCCATGGACAG
The DNA here is from genome assembly GCA_013397515.1 of Upupa epops. NCBI lineage: Eukaryota > Metazoa > Chordata > Aves > Bucerotiformes > Upupidae > Upupa > Upupa epops. The sequence continues at coordinate 9,958 of VZRI01011600.1, read as the reverse complement.
GAAGAAGCCATAGGGGCAGAGACACTGTGGAGAGATGAAGGTTTCCTGGTGAGCTTCCTGCCAGACACCAGCAAGAGCAGGAAGGGTGCAAGAAGCCTGGCACAGGCAGGCAGAGCCAGCTCCTCACAGAGGCAACATGAAGAGCCTCAGCTTGCAGCTTCAGAAGTCAACCCTGGAATCTGCAGCATCCAGGGAAGTGCCTTCTGCTGCTCCCCTAGCAGACACCAAACTCCAGAACTTGAGTTCAGCACCCATCCAGAGAGAGATTCAGCTTGGGAAGCACCAACCAGTGTCTTAACTTCCCCCCACACACACACATTTGCTGGTCACTGTCTGGAGCAGGAGATGACACACATTCAGGACACCAACAGTAACAAGTAAAGGAACTGAAACTTCCATCCTTGACCTCTCCACCTTCAGCTGTGAATCAATGCGGCACCACAGGGACCAGGTTCACTGCGCAAACACCAATAATCCCTCACACACATTGCAGCAGCCAACACAAAGGAGGTCACCAAGGTGTTGGGGACCCCTCTTGCCATAAGCAGGAGACCTCAGCTGCCTCCTAAGGGGCTCAGTGCCCAATCCCAACCAAAGGCAGTGCTGGTCTCAACAGCACCCTGGATATGGAAGGGATAAGGATGCTGCTGGAGAAGAAAGAGAAGACCAGGCTTCTTTCACCTGCAAAGCCTCACTGGCCACTCAGCAGAAACACCAGTAAAGCTCGCAGGTTACCCCAACCCTGATCTGCTGGGGGGTTATCCCAGTGAGTACCTCGATAGGCACTGTGTGGCTGCAAGAACCAGCTAGGGAAAGTGTCCAGCCTGAACTGCAGCCGAGGGACCCCAGGATCACTCCAGCACTGCTGTGAGGACAGCAGAGCTCCCAAGCTTTGCACAGAAGCAGCTCCCACCTTTGTACTGCGGGGTGCTCTGGGGTCTTTTGAGGGGACTAGGGTATTTGAAGGGAAGGAAGTGGAAGTGAAACTGGGATACTTGAGGGGGTTCTGGGATATTTTGGGGTGCGCTTGGCTCTTTAGAGTCTCTCAGGGTATTTGGAAGGGGGAAAGGGGGAGTATTTGGAGGGGGGAAAGCGGGATACTGAGGGGACTCTGTCCGTTTTTAACCAGACCAAGTGAACGACTCGTCCCAAACCCCCCTCCTCAACAGGGCCCCAGCCCGGCTCCCCCTCCCCCCCGCACTCACGGTGCCGGTGAAGATGTCCTCGCCCTCACTGTCGCTGTCAGTAGCCCCCGGGGCGGGCAGAGGCGGGGGGCGCGCAGGGGAGGGTGAGCGGGACCCGGAGCCGCGGGGGGAGCAAGGGCTACCCGAAGCCATGGTCGCGCCGCCGCTTCCGCCCCGCGCCGGAAGTTACCCAGTGTGGAGGCACCGGATTGGGCGGTGCCTCTTTAAGCCCCGCCCTCCACCGACCACCTGCAGCCAATAAGTGGCAGCGGCGGCGCTTGGTTGCCATGGAAACCACTCCGGGCCCAGCCCGGCCCGGCCCGGCCCGAGCGGGAGTCAGGAGCGCGGTCTCACAGCAGTGATGAGGCTGGAAAAGACATTAAAGATCATCCAGTCCAACCTAAATCCAACCAAGTAACCCTAACATCTGACATCTAGCTCATGCCACTCATCCGGACTAACCTTGAACACCCCCAGAGACGGCAACCCGACCACCTCCGTGGGCAGCCCATTCCAAACCCGTATCACTCTCTCAGGGAAAAACCCCCTCCTAATGTCAAGTCTAAACCTCCCCCGATGGAGCTTGAGACTATGACCCCTTGTCCTGTCTCCAGTGTCCAGGGAGAAAAGACTGACCCCTGCCTGACCATAGCCACATTTTAGGTGGTTATAGACAGCAATAAGGTCACCCCTGAGCCTCCTCTTCTCCAGGCTAAACAGACCCAGCTCCATCAGCCTCTCCGCGTAGGGCTTCCCTTCTAGTCCCTTTACCTATCTAGTTGCTCTTCTCTGGACTCGTTCCAGCCCCTCCACATCCTTCCTGAACTGAGGGGCCCAGA
>VZRI01011599.1:180009-194301 GCA_013397515.1 Upupa epops | reverse complement strand
AGGTGGTCAAATCACCGTCTCTGAAGGTGTCTAAATTTAGGCTGGATGAAGTGTTGAGTGGCATGATGTCAGATGTTTAAGTTTACTTGTTTGGTTTTAGGTTGGACTGGATGATCTTTAAGGTCTTTTCCAGCCTCATCATTACTGTGATACTGTGAAGTCAGTTTGGGTTGGTGCCTGTAATTAAAGTACAAAAGCCACCTCTCCCTGAGTTCAACAAGTAATGAACTCCCAAGCGGTGTGAAAATACCATATCAGGCTGGAGCCTAAGAGCAAGCACAGAGTGCTAGATTTGTGCTGCCAGTTGGAAGGCCTTGTAACAACAGTGAAGAGCAGCAGCAGACCGGGGCTCATACCTTCCCTGGGACAGCTAGCACAAAACCTTTGTGCACCCACAGTAAATTTTGGCCTCAGCACTTAGATGTATGGTGAAAATGCATTTCGGGCTAGAGCCTAAGAGGAAGTTCATAGCCCCAGATTTCTGCTGTCAGTTGGAAGACCTTTTAGTGACAATGAAGAGCAGCACCAGACTTTAGGGCTCACACATTCCCTGGGAAGCTAGCCTAAAACATTTTGGCAGTGAGAAATTACTTTCAGCCACAGCACTGAAGTATGGTGAAAATGCATTTCAGGCTAGAGCCTAAGAGAAAGCTCAGAGACCCAGCTTTCTACTGCTAGTTAGAAGACCTTGTAGGAACATTGAAGAGCAACACCATAATTAAGGGCTCACACCTTAAGTATGTACTGTACTGTAAAACCTTTCAGCACTATGTTGCCATTTGAGAAGTCCCTTAGGGAAACTGAAGAGTACAACCACAATACAAGGCACTCACCTTCCATGGAGGAGATGTACTACAAAGGTTTTTCACTCAGAAGCGACTTGCAGAGATAGTGCTTACAAGCACAGTCATAGAATCATAGAATCACCAGGTATCAGAAGTGACCTGGAAAGATCATCTAGTCCAAGCCTCCTGCCACAGCAGGACACCTAAACCAAGTCACAGAACAGAATATTATGGATTGGAAGTGACCCGGAAAGGTGATCCAGTCCCATCCCCCTGCCACAGCAGGATCACCCAGACCAAGTCCAGGCAGGTTTCATATGTCTCCAGAAAAGGAGACTCCATAAACCCCCAGAGCAGCCCCCTCCAGTGCCCTGTTACCCTCCCTGGGAAGAAGTCATAGAATCGGTCAGGGTTGGAAGGGACCACAGGATCATCCAGTTCCACCCCACATCAAGCAGAACACAGTTACGTTGATCATCACAAGCCTGAAGATACCAGTGTGTTGAGCTAACCTTAAAGAAGAAAAGTCCTGAGACCTTGAAGGAGGAGGAAGTCCCTGCTGATGTGGTGCTGCGGCCACCACTGTGTTCTCACCATGTGACCAACCATGCTAGACTCTATCTGGCTGCCTTTCTGTTTTGTTTTCCTAACCCAGGACAACATCTTATTTCTCTCTGGCTGCATGGAACATCTCATTTCATTTGTGCAAGCCAGGCAGAGTGATGGGGCAGTGTGTGCAACTTTTCTTTCTGCCACTTCAGTCAAATGTGGTATTGATGTCACTGTTTGCATAAATCCCTTTCTCAGCATAGGTGTGTGACATGTTTAGGTCTTAGCCAGCTGTACACATTTCCTTCCCTTCTTTCTTATCTGAGATGTCAACANAGCAGCGCACCTCTCCTTGTTGGTTCCTCAACAAGCACATCCCTTCAATGCTTTGGGCAACTTTTCTGATAAGAAACATCCTGTAGATGATGAGAAGAACTTTTTGGGGGGTAATTGTGCGGCTTCTAGATATCACCTCCTGTACTGATCTGCCCCCAAACCAGGTCCCTTGGCACTTATGGTGGCTATGGTCCAGTGCTCTGTGCATTGCGATGTTGGGGTGTAAAGCCCCATAAGAATGGGTTCTTCCTTGGGCAGGAGTCATCCCTGCAGTGCAGTACCTTGACCTTCTGCATCACCATGTCCTTCTCTTCACTGTCACCCTTCCTTGCCTCATGCTTTGCCCACCTTCAACCCTTTTATTCCTGAAAGGGTTGCAGATCTTCCCTCAATCTGGACTGCAGTGGTGAAGATACTGTTTCCTTCGAATTTGGCATGATAGATTGTACAAGCTGATCTCACTAAGGATCAAGTTTGACCCCAAACTATTAAGGAAAAAAGCAGGCAATCATGTAGCCCCATCATTCACCCTCTGTGTCCTCTCTCCCACTTCACAGGACCTGGGAATGCTGTTGCTGACTCTGCCAACCCTCATCCCTGCTTGTCTGTCAGGGCTTTGAAGATTTATTGTAGAAAACACAGGAGGTAGTGGTGTGAAGAGCCTCGAGAGAGACACACAGAATGATTTTTAGGAGTTTCTAGGAAAGAAGCAATGATATTATAATTATAGCAAGCTTCAATTTCAAAGTGTTTTTGTTGTTTTGCTCCTAAAAAAGAAAAAGGGAGGGGGGGTGGGGAGGAAAAATCAGAGGCCCTATCTGCTCTGGTTTGTTCCTTGCCTCACGCTGTCTCCCGCAACTACATAACATGTCATCCCTATGTGTTTTATCTGGTGGGCACCCATATATTTGTATAATGCTGAGGGGAATAGGCTACCAGCACTAGGGTTTTAAATGGGCCCAGGAGAGCTTCCAGCCCAGCCTCTGCATCCAGAGTTGGTGTTTTCTCAGGGAGATGTTACAAGTCAATGCTTGGGAGTCATAGCTTTGCACTGTCAATAAAGAGGCTTTCAGAAGAGAGGAGGGCTGAAACTGGAGGAAAACAGGTTCCTCCTTTCCAGGTAGCTTTGGGGATCTCTGGCTTAAAAAATCTTCAGATGAGCTGCTGCATGGAGTTGCTGCATCTTTGAAACTGTGAGTGTGACTTGCACATTGCCTTTTGACTGCTCAGCCAGAGCTTCTATAACCCAAGCTTAGGTAAATAGAGGGGGGAAAAAAAACACTAAAACAGGAGTTTCACCTTCTTACATTACTTGATGTGGAGAAATAAATGGTATTTCAGAACCTCCTCAGGTCCCCACTGTGCAGCTTAGAAGAGGGATCTACTTGAAACCAGTTGAATGGGAGCTAGAAAGAAGGCTGTGAGCCACATGTGTATAGAACATTGCGGAGTGTCTGCTGCATCTGCCAGCAACATGGCAGCAAAGGTGTTAAGTAATGTTTTTTTCTTTGCTGTGTTTTAAATTACTGAAATTATGGTGGTTTTTTCCTTCTTTAGGAAATGGAAATCTTTGTTCTCTTTTTCTGGTCCCTGCCAGTACAGGAGGGTGAATTATCAGGTGTCATGAAAAATAGTGGGGTGCAATGTCTGTGCAAGGAGGGGTGTGCAACTCTCCTCCAGAGTCACTCCATCTCAGGAAGAAGGTTTTCAAATGAAAAATGAAGGCAGGAGTCACTGGGGAGATTGTTTAGTACAGCAGCTCTGTGCATCTGTGACTCTGTGTGAAGAAGACCAAACTTATGCAACTTGGGCATTTATTTTTGTTTACACAGATGAGAAGTATCATCAAAAAGTGAGGAAACTGATGTCAGCTACATATTATCATGGAACCCTGAGTAAGAACATCTAAACTCCATGTGGAGAGGCTAGTTTGCTCTGTTGGGAACTTGATGTTTCATTTTTCTTTCTTTAATATGTTTTTCTGCTAGATTATTCTCTCCAAGTGGTACATCCTAGCTGTTCTTTCTAGTGTTGATCTAATGCGGTGCAATGCTCACGCTTGCAACAAGCAGGCTGTATTGACTGGACATCTCTCTACCGGGATTTTTTTCTCCAGAACAAGTCAAATAGGGACCCATCTCACTTCACAGGAGGTGCAGATTCTGTGGACACTGCATTAGACACTGAAATTACCATCTGGGTATTATACAGGGTGTGTTGACATGAATAATAAAAGGCTATTTTCTAATCTGAGTAGATCTGGTTACTGCATCATTGTGGAAGGGATAGGAGATGGAGAGTATTTGAAGTAGTGGTATGTAAATGAACACTTTAATTATTGCAGTCTGATTGCTGATTTCCTGTGTCTGGTGCTGCACCTAGAATCCTATTTGTATGTGGAGTTTACTTAGGTCAGATGAGCAGCTGGGGTTTCATAGCTGTTGTTGGCATATTTGGTTGATGCATGGAAGATACCTAACTTGGGGTGGGAGATGGAAAAAAAAATGTTACAATGATTTTGGTGCTGTGACATGAGGGTTTGAAGACTGCTCTTAGAAACTGAGACTGTCAGATCAGGGATGCTAAGTGTTCCTGGAAACTCTGTGCTGACCTTCTTCAGGCACTGCCTGCTGTGCCTGAGCCACAGGCAGAATGTTTCCACACCAAATACTGACCAGAGCCTCATGCAGGTGTCCCATATATCTTCCTTGTCCCCTGTACAGCCTGGTCCCTGCTGCCTTACCAGGAGATGGGAAAGCTCCTGGCTGTGCAAGGGCTTTGCTTCCTCATTATCTCATGGTTTCTGCCCATCTAAGCCCTGAACTTTACACAGACCCCCATTATTTCCAATCCTATTCACTTGTCAAAAGTAATTTTGCAACTTATTATGTCAGACAAAACAGCTCTGGACTCCACTGGCCCTGGTGAGGGGCCCAGGTCCTTTCAAACTTCTATCCCCCCACCTCCTCTGCATGGCCTGCCCTCTTCTTGGGCAAAGCTTCTGAAGGAGCAGGCAGCAAGTGATCCCAGCCCCAATTAGCAGCTTTTGTAAAAGGTCAGGAATTCTAATTAGTTGAGCATTCAATTCTATCAATGGACACCCTCTGCCCCCTCCTCTTGCTCCCTCTTCTTGCTCCCCTTTTCCACCCCAGAGGTTTTTCCCCATCACACTGTTGCATTTCTGTCCATGGGCAAAGCTGCTTACCTCTGGCAGAGGTTAGCAGCTGCCAGTGGAACCCACTTGTCCCATAGTCTGTCAGTTACTGGTGGGGCTGTCTCCACTGAGCCATAGCTGCATTCCTGACCTCCACTTGGACCAGGGTTTTTTGCAAAGACCTGTTCTGCCAACAACGGTCTGAAAAACAGAGAAACAGAGAAGTAAAGTGCTTTGGATTAGTAGAGCTGGAGGCTTGGGCTTGGTTTTCTCTGTTGGGTGTCAGGTAGAGGAATCAGATGAGTTTTTGAGAGAAGAGTCTCTCCTTCTCTGCATGCCTGGCTCTTGATACTGATCTGAAGGTCAGCTTTTCTTTAAGATGGGCTTAGAAGCTGGGGCACCAGGGGAACTTCCAGGCTGTTAATACTGTTACTTGCCTATCAGGAATAAACCCTTCAGGTATGTTATCCTGTGTTAAAAAACAAATGGAAAGGCAGCTATGCCTCAAGGGGTCTTGGGTAGAATCTATCAGGCAAGAGAAAACATCTTGGGGAAATAAAAGCATTTATTAAATCTATATCTAAGAACAGCAAGAGGAAAAGGCCCAAGCAGGTGACAGGTGACACAAACAAAACAGAAAGTCTGTCATAACGCCATTATACATATTCTGAGAAAAGGAAATGGGCAAAGCATTCTGTAGTGGTCTTTAGTTTTCGGTTAGGTCCCCTGGGAAGAGGGACATACACACAACAACAGCAACAGAGGGGACCCACCCAAGGACACTTCAAACCCCAATTTCCCGACATTCTGCCAAAGGTTTAAGTGTTACAAGTCTTTTTCAGCTTCTTGCATGGACTGTTCTTCCAAGCTGAAAGAGCCAATGCCCTTCCAGACTCCATTGTCCCACTTACTCAAGCTTTCCAAATTGTTAGAAAGGAGGCAAAAGTTTTGTGAGACAGGACAATAGTTTATTTACAATGTAGTGTTGGACTCATAAGTTCTGTGGGGGAACTTGAGAGAAACAAAGTTATAACAGCCTAGTTTATAGGGTTCCTAATTTACATATCTACTTTATTCCTGATAGATTTATGCATATTCTATTAGTTCTAAGTTCCTTTCCCCTCCCACCAAGGCTGACAGAATCCTGCTTATTCTTATCTCAAAGGAGTCCTTGGAGTTTAGGGTCTTAGGATTGGTGGTCTTTGATAATAGGAACTCTTAAGCTCCAGTGTTAGCATGCTTCCCAACAATTTACAACTTCCCACCTCACATATCTCTTCTTTAATCTAATCATCACCCATTTAAGAAATTCCTTCTAACAGTCGCCAGAGTAACCCCTCTTGTCTGTCCTCCTGGCTGCTTGTTATCTTGTCTTCAGAGATGGCCTCCTGCAATGGAATTTCTGCCTCTTCATCTTGCAAAAGGAAAACTTACAAAGTAGTTAGCGTGTAACGTTCATAGCTCATCAACTATTCTATTATTCTATTAACCTTTAATAAAAATCTTCCCAACTCATCACTCATTTCCCACGCAGTCTTTTTCTCAGTGGCAAGCTGTGACAACTGCAGCTGCATGGCTGCATGGCTGTGGTAGCTGCATGGCTGGCCACTTGGTGAGAACACAGCAGTAGCTGAAGCAGCACATCAGCAGGGACCTCCTCCCCTTCTTCTGAGTCTCCAGGCTTTCCTCTTTGAGGTTAGCTCACCACACTGGCGTCTTTAGGCTTGCGATGATCAACATAACTGTGTTCTGCTTGATGCAGGGAGGAATCTGCATTGGTTGTTTCTCACTGTGCCTGCCTGCTTTGCTGTGTGGACACAGGAAGGTCTTTCTGCCAACATGGCACAGAGCTGCCCACTGCTGCATGGCACAGAGGAGCAACCTAACAGCAGACAGGGCATGCTGCCACCATATGCTGCCATCACCAGAGCCTAGCTCTGGGCAGGCAGAGAAATCATACTTGTGGCATTCTAGCCCTGGCCATGAAAAAGGGGGCAGGGTTGGGGGCTGAGGGACCAGGGCCCTGGGGTAAGAAAGCCATGCCACAACTCCAGGAGGTGGGGAGGACAGAAGGAAGCCACGCACCCCAGAGCAGAGTCTTTGCTTGGGGTGCAAGGTAAGTAGGAATGGCCCCCACACCTCCCTGTAAAAGCAGTCACAAACCCCCTTGCTCTCAGCTGCAGGCACCTTCATTGCCAGGTGTATTTTGTCTATTCAAATGGGCCATTAGCTATTAGTTGCTTCAGCCTCTTCTGCCTCCCTCACAGTCTAAAACATAGCAGATATTATTTTGTGAAGGAAAGGAAATATGATACCAAAGCATTATTTTTCCTAACCTAGGACATCTGGTCTTCTATTTTACTTGCTTCCTAAAATTTCTTCCTCTCGTACTCCTGCACAGTGCTGCCAGCAGCATTTGTTGCATCTCCAACACAAAGGGGACTTCTACCCACTGCTACATCTTGGTCTAGCTGGGGCATCAATTAGGTGTCCTCAGAACACTGGCTCTTACCATTGATTAAACTCTTCCTATGTTTGGCATTTCTTACCATATTGCTCTTTTGATGCATGATCAGCAAATGATTCCTCAAATCTGTGCAAAAGCATTGTAAACTCTCTGGACATGCTTTACAAAGGAATGCACCTGACAGCAGAATTCAGTAAACAGATGAGGTCCCACACGTCCAAATTTTGCTTGCAGCAGCTGTCCTAGTTCTTTTCTGCACATCCAATGCCTTTTTCCAGGGCATGAAGCACCTCCATTGTCTCTTTCTCCATCTATCCCAGGATCGAATCATGTCTGAAACAACACTTTAACGGCTGAACCCCTGATGTTTTGGTGTAAGCAGTGGTAACTGGGTTGCAGTGGCACACATAGGTTATGTACTGTAGTAATTACAATGCATAAACAGCATCTCACCTATCATAGGGGCACTTCCTCTCCCACATGTTGCAGGCTCTGGGTTTTGTGAAAAGCAGTGTGCAGCAGTGACACCCAGGGATCTGCCTGCAGATGTTACAGTATATGCAGGCAACTACCATGGGCATCTTGTTCCCCTCTGAGCTAGCTATTATATATCAGCAGCATCAACAACATGATCAGGAGTAGATGATACACGATGGGGAAGAAATTCTGGAGCCATCTGTCTGTACCAAGTGTGATATGGGTAACATCTGGTGTGCATATGTAAAAATAGGATTACAAGCATAAAGTGACTATGGGAACATCTAGACATCCTGCCATAGCCCCGTTCCTTCCCTTATTCATGGTAATATCAGATGTTCTCAGGTTGTGAGTCAAAGTGCATTGGTGTATTGAATGTGCGGTTTAATAGCTGAGTATTGTAATATGTGCCAGCACAGGAAGAGAAATATGTGTGTTTCCAATTAAAAAGGGGGTAGATAAGGGGGATAAAAAAGGTTGGGGGAAAAGCTGAAGGCAATGAAGGAGACAGTGTTTTGCTGTTGGTGGTTCAGCCAATTAGAATCATAGAATTATCTTAGAATCACAGACTGGCTCGCGTTGGAGGGGACTTGTGAGACCATCTACTCCAACCCCTTACCGTGGGCAAGGATTCATCTCAACTAGACTTGATTGCTCAAGACCTCATCCAGCTTGGCCTTGAACATCTCCAAGAAGCAGGCAATTGATTCCAGATGCTCTCTACCCTTGCACTGAAGAACTTCTTCCTAAGATCTAGTCTAAAACCCCTCTTCTCCAGTTTAAAACCATTTCCCCTTGCCCTGTTGCTATATCCCCATTGGAAAAAGTCCCTCTCCAGCCATCTTCAGCTACTGGAAGGCAGCTGTAAGGTCTCCATGGAGTCTTCTGTTTCCTGGGCTGAACAACCCCAGCAAGAGGAAATCAGTGGCAAAGAGGAAGGGATGAATTCCATGCCATGACTGCACTGGCTCTACTGGGAGGTACCATGTGCACTTGACAAGAGACTGAATGAAAGAGCTTCTTGATTTCAAACCAGCATGGTTAGGTGCATAAAATGTTTTGCAGAAACCCTGGTGAGATTTCCTACCAGGAAAAAGAAAATTATGTGAACAAAGTGGAGAGAACTGAAAACAGCCAATCCCCTGTACCCCCGTCAAGTATTTCCTTATTTTGATTGATTTCCATGCGGAACAAAGACTTGCCAGGCTGCCAAGTGTCTTGCATACGCTGTCAGTCTGGTTTGAGTTCCTCTATCTACTGTGAATGCATGATATGAGATGAAGGTGTTATGCTTGAGAGTTAGCTGTATTTCTTCTGTTTCCATCATCTTGAGCTGTAAATACTCCAGGATTAGACCAAAGCTGGCAATTCTGTTACTTTGTGGGTGATGTCGAACAGACAGGCTTTGACTCTGAGGGGATGGTAATGGGGAATTATCAGTATTCTGTTTAAATCACATGGATGTGCTTTGTGGGACTGCACTTTAACCATCACCTGAGAAGGATGTACACCATTCAACCCATAAGAAACGCACCCTCCTCCACCTCATGCTCTGCTTTTTACCCCATGCTGCTAGGAAAAGGCCTTCAGGGCCGCACGTCTCTTATTTGCCTCTGCAGGGAAGAGATTTCTGTAAGCACCTGTGCTGTGAGATTAGGACTGGTTTTTTCACAACAGTTTAGCCTTCACTTAGGTGTCTAAATAACAGCCAAATCCTTTCGTAATCCAGCATCCAGCAGCTCTTAATATTGCTGGGCTCACTTGAACATACTGTCTGTAATGGCTGCAATTAGGAATTGTGAGATGTTATATTATGATTTGTGTCAAGGTAAAAACAATATCCCCCCTTGTCATTGTGGAAAACTATTGAATGAACAAAATAAACAGTGAAACTCAGCAGGACAAATGGTAAACAGGATGGGGGGAGACTGAGCAATCTAAAACCTGCAAAGTGTTGTGAAATGTATGGGGACCTAATCTCTTTTAATTAAGATTAGGCCAAGAACATTGTCTCTCACCTTATCTTTGGATTCGGGGACTCACTAAGAAGTGGAGATGTGAACAAAGAGAATACTGATATAGGTGATCCTTTGAAGTGATAATATGTATGAAATAAGGTATAAAATGTTGCTGCCTTAAACTGTAAGGTGTGCATGTTGGTGGAGTGACTAACTCCCCACGCACCCGGCTCAGCTTGCTCATTCCTTATTACCACAACCAATAAATCCTTTGTATTTTATCAAAGATTTGGATCATTTCTAACAGAATTGATGGCCTTAAATTTGACACCAGACCTAATGCCTGATTTTTCTGTCATGTTCTTATTTCCATTCTGCCTTTTCGTTGGTGTTCCACTGCCACAATTATTTGTCATTAGTGATTAATCTTGAAAGCATCAGCTTTTATTTTTGCCTTTTTCTCCCCCCGGAACCATTCCTTGCTCCCTGGTTCTATTGTTCATCATTTTCCAACACTCTTTCTCTTCCCTCAGTCTAATCAGTTCTGCACCACTCTAGAAAGTTGGGACATTTTTTTCCATTGGGAGAATAAAGCAAAGCAGTGTCTGTGCCCACAGGATGTGTGTGCAGCTGGTGTTACCTGCATGTCTGGGATGTTTATACCCAGCTCACAGCCCAGCTTGCTGGGGAGGGGGCAGCAATGGAGTGGTTTTTCATTAGAGCTGTAACAATTCTGGCTCTTTCTGGCTTGTACAGGCAGGGATAATTCCTGCAAACAGCAGGATAATGTATGGGTTGGGTATGACCTGCATTTGCCCTGCAGACCTCCCACCACAGCAGGAGTGGTGGGATATTTGACTAAGGACCCTGGCTGCTACTGGTGCAGAGCTGGTATTCTCTTCACAGAGCACAAACCTCATTATGTCTGATGCAGGTAGGTTGTGGCCAGAATCCTGCTGGAAGATGATGCTGGAAGATACAAGAAGGGCAAATCTGTTTGGACCTTCAACCCATACCAGAGGTGAGAGCAAAGATGTAAGAGAATAAGACCACGTCATTTTACCTCCTCCCTGGATCCTGAGTCTTTCCAAAGAAATATCAGGTGCTGTTGGCTCCTCTGGTACCTTCCAGGTAGAGAGAGACAGCACTGGTCCTGGTTTTCCATCCTCCATGCACATAAACGCTGGTAAGATAGGGAGGGAGCCTGCAAAGATGCTCAAGGCAATAAGAGGGAGGGATTGTGCATCCACCCTATCAGTGTGAAGAAACTGGAAACAAAGCAGGAGCAAAAAGAAGCTGGTTAAATCGGGCACATGTCTGACTCAAGTGTGAGATGCTTTAGCAAATGCCATCAACAGTGACAATGTAGATCTTCTCTGACAGCTGAGTAATCTGTGGCTGTCATTATAAAATTCACCAGGGTTGTAGCAGGAAGTTACTCTAGAAGATGGAGGCAGAAGAAGAGAAAGACAGGCTCTGGGCAGCAGCAAAGTTGATTTGGTATATTGGTTAACATTTATTTTGTCCCTTTCCTCTACTTGTTTCACTGCCTGTCTCCCCCAAAGAACATTGTCATACACAATCAGCCAGGACCATCTAATTCCAGGTGGCCTTGATAGGACCAGACAGCATGAGATCATTGTTAGATGGAGAGAGATGTTTCTCGCCAGGTACAGCATCGTGTCGTTGGTGTTTTGTATTCAGCCATGTCATGTTGCATCCATCAGCACATTCAGCGTGATGTCAGATAGTTGCCTCTAACAGTTGCAAAGATAGAGCAGACCTGCTGGTGGAGAGGAGAATGTGCCACCCTAGGTGAGCCATGGGGGAAGGGACTTTGTGGGCAGCTTGCGGGAAACAAATGGCACTGAAGTGAGTGCAAATTGGACATTTTGGGGAGAAAAAGTGGGACAAAAAAAATCTCTTGGGACAAAATATTCAATAAAACCAGAGAGTCAAAAAGGAGAGAACTTGGACATTTAGGGAAAAGCCTAAAATTGAGGTAGGCATGTGACTAACAGGGAAGACAATAGCATTGTGATATTTGGGGCCAGCTCTGTTAAAAGTGGTATTGCTGAAATGTACTGAAACCACATTCATCGTCGTCTTCTCTACTAGTAACCACAGGAAAATGGTTGGGAGGAAGACACAAGCAAAGGGTTATTTCTGTTTAAATGCTGTGGGACTAAAGTGGATCAAAAGCTGTGCCTGGTCTTCCCTGAAGCATTAAACATTTCTTCTGCCAGCCAAGTGCCCAGGACTTGGCAGGCCTTCATCGATTTGATTGCTATCCAGTAGTCAAATGCTGCTGTGGAAATGTTCCAAATAGCTGATGACTAATCATTAGTATTGTTTAAAAGCATGTTCAGCTTTTAGTGCTGGGTTGAAGCACATCAGGAACATGGAGGTACCTTACCTTTCCCAGCTGAGCTTAATGCTTCCCAAGGCAACGTAGCTCCCTCAAACTTGCATGTTTCTCTGTTTATAAACAGAGCGAAGATGAGATCTGGGCTGTGCTCACAAAGCTGCTGAGGTTTAGTTTGGCTTGGTAACAGGCTTTGGCTGCTGTCCTGTGGCTTGTTCTCTGTTCCTGTCCATGGTCACCAGGGATATAAGTCATAGAATCATAGAAACATCATCAAGGTTGGAGAAAACCTTCAAGATCATTGAGTCCAACCATCTGCCCTACAGTCACTAAACACTAAACTATCTCCTGAAATACCATGTCTACCCATTTTTTGAACCCCTCCAGGGACGCTGCCTCCAACCCCTGCCTAAGCAGCCTGTTCCAACATCTCAGCACTCTTTCTGGGGAGAAGTTTTTCCTAACATCCAATTTGAACCTTCCCTGACACAACTTTACCCAATTTCCTCTTGTCCTATCACTAGTCACTAGGGAGAAGAGGCCAACACCCACCTCAGTACAATCTCCATTCAGGGAGTTGTAGAAAGCAGTGAAGTATCCCCTCATCCTCCTCTTCTGCAGGCTGAACAGCCCCAGCTTTCAGCATCTCCTCATCAAACCAATTCTCCAGACCCCTCAATTATTTTGTTTCCCCACCTGCAGCACTGCAGCATTGCCATAGAGCAATTTGGCTTTGCCTGGGGAAATAAGTGACCCAAGAATGGAAGATGACAGCCATCTGAAGGGGAGAACTCCAGCTAACTGATCTGGCAAATGTGCACTGCATCTACTCTATGGAATGAAGTTCAGCAAAGGACAGTCACCTTTCTATCATCAGATTTCCACTCAGTTATGACTGAATGGAGAAGGGAGGGTGCAATAACTTTTTGCCTGTTTCCCATCAGGAGAGATCACCAAGGTTTTCCTTGCTTCTGTAGGTGAGGAATGCTGAAGATATCAGTCTGCTTCCTTCCTGATCCTCTCCTCTAGCCATTGAGACAAGAGAGTCATGAGCTGACTGCAGCAGAAACAGATGGTGAATTCCTAGTCCAAAAATCTTTTCTTATTTTCACCTGTACTTGTTGCAGGACTTGGAAACCTGTCTGCCCCAAGGCCAAACACCACCTAGTGCTGTAGCATCTGCTCCAAATCAGAGGATCTCAGTGTCCTTCCTGGATGGTTGGATGGCAGGAGCAGAGTGACTGAAGCAGGGCTATAAGAAAGCTGGGAAAGGGCTTTTTGTAGTGATAGGATGAGGGGAAATGGCTTTAAGCTAGAAGAGGGGAGATCTAGATGAGTTATTAGGAAGAAATTCTTTACAGTGAGGGTGCTGAGGCACTAGAACAGCTTGCCTTGGGAGGTTGTGGATGCTTTCTCCCTGGAAGTGTTCAAGGCCAGATTGGATTGGGCTCTGGGGCAACCTGGTCTGGTGGGATGTGTCCCTGTCGATGGCAGGGGTTTGGAACTGGTTGATCTCTAAGGCCCCTTCCAATCCAGACCATTCTATGATTCTGTGACTTTGAGGAAGGAGAGTTCCCGTGAATCTCAGAGAGATGGGGAACTGTACATTACCCCTCTGTGCTGAG
Organism: Upupa epops; assembly: GCA_013397515.1. Lineage (NCBI taxonomy): Eukaryota > Metazoa > Chordata > Aves > Bucerotiformes > Upupidae > Upupa > Upupa epops. Next base: position 180,585 of record VZRI01011599.1, on the reverse strand, counting down.
GATAGGAGAAGATAACCTGGACATCTCTGAAAATTCTCCTTCATTTTCTTATCCTGGTTGTATCACATCATCCTGTTAGGGCAACTGATTTGAAATCTTATGGAAGAAGAGATCTGTGTTTGACATACAGCTTAAAAAATACTCATGTTCATAGCCTTAGAATTATTAGCACAATGTGCTAGCAGGGCTAAAGGGAAAGAAATTGGACAAACACACTCTTTTTCCATCTAGGACTAGCTAAGATGGGTTTTGGAGACTGAGAGAAAATGGCACAGAAAAGTGGCCCTATTAAGACAAGGTAGCAAAGGCAAGTCCTGAATTTCAGAACACTGTGCCTGCCCTTTCTTGTGCCTAGCAGAAATCAAAACAAAGCAAGCTAAAAACCCTTTTGCAGTCTCATTTTCAAAGCAATCTCTAGACTGGAAATAGCCCCAAAATGAGTGTGAGAAGTGAAGAACCACATGGGGAGGCTTAGGAAGGGCCCTGCTGCAGAGAAGGTTTGTTTGTGTTCAAAATGTATTATTGTGTATATTGGAAAACAGATGACATTATATTGTTTTATATTTGTGCTATTTT
>VZRI01011599.1:161929-179934 GCA_013397515.1 Upupa epops | reverse complement strand
GCAAGGTGAGATAACAAAAGAGTGTCAAGAACCTATGAAGAATGTAATTCTCCCCCCTTCTGTAATAGTATTGAATAGCTATTGGTATTACTGCAATTTGCAATTTCTTTCTTTTCTTTTGTGGTGTGCAGTGATAAAAAACCAACTTTATTAATTAATGCCACATTCCACATTATTTAATTTAATCAGGCTGAAGAACACATTCAATAAATTTGCCTCCAAAATGAAAAATTACAAAGATGTGGCAGGCGAATATTTTAATGGAAACTGATGATGATACAGCAAGTTAGAGCAGAATAATGTCCTTTTTCTGCCCTTTCCAGCAAGAGAACAGCTGGTATCTCTCAGAAAATCACAGTCCATGGCATATAAGACTTTTTAGTTTTCCTATCCTGAGATCTACTCTCTTCTGGACTTGTTTTCTGTTTTATAGCTGACATTCCAAGAATCCAGGCCCTTGAGTAACAGCACTGAAAGAAGGCAGGCAGCAGTAGCTATCAGTCTGAAGGATGTCCATTGCAAAGCTGGACTGTCCAGGTGTATTGAGGGATACACCGGGGTGGGGGAGATTGTTCAACAACAGGGATACATGACAAGGAGGACTATTCTTAGATAGATCCTCAACTAGTCTTGAATCCTCCCTGCTGTCCTTCCAGATGATGGCATTCAATTATGCCAGTAAATATTTACCCAGCCCAGAAGCAGCTTTGTTGTTGCTTGCCAGGAGAGCAGTGATTGATGAATGCAAAAAATCAACGTTTGCAAATACTTCTAAGAAGGGTCTACATGTACTTGGGATGCTCTTGGGAAAGCTGGATTCAAAGAGCTGGATTCATCAGCCTCTTCAGATAACAGAGTCATTGCCTTCTGGCCCTCACCAATGCTGGAATCTAGTCTGAGCATTTCTCTTTTGTTCTGTGCAAATTAAAGGGCAACCACCTCTTTATTAGCAGGGTAAGTCGAAGTACCACAGCAACATCAAACAAGGTCTTACCTTACAGTCCTGTTTTCCAACAAAAGCTCTCTTTGTTCATAAAACTGCTAGGTAGTTATGTAGTGGAATGGAAGTTCTTGGAAATAAAGGGACATAAACTCTGAAAGCAAGTCTCCATGATTAGGAGACACGTACCTCCTCTAAGAAGCATTGTGTCCAAACCTACCAAGTTGGCCAGGTCCCACTCTGGTGACAAATACAAAAGATAAATCTAGGCTGAAACTCATGAATCCTTCTTTGTTTAAGTGCTTCCTGGAGGCATTTGGATGCAAAATGTCCAGTTGGTGAAATTACTGCCACTCATTCGAGAAAAGGTACTTTGCTTTGCCCTATAGTCCTTTCTTCTGCTGCTTGGTCTGTCAGTGATATCATCATTATCACAAATGTATGACATCAGAGCATGAGACCATAGCATTGCAAGTGAAGTATTACGTGTCTCCTGTAAGCACAACAAAAACTCAGCAGAATTAAGATTAAATTTATGAGTCTTCTCTAGGAACTGATGTGATTCCTGGCCTACGGGCACCATAGCCAACAGGATATATGCTGCCTGTACCATGGGCTCTGGCCTTGTGGCATCAGGCTGAGATTAAACCAGCCAAAACCAATGCCATGTCATGGGATACAGAGGCAGCTGTTGTGAAGAGCTATCAAGAAAGATCAGACAGAGGTGGAAGTGCCCCAGGGGAAATCCAGTGCATAAGAAGCAATACCCCTGGTCAATTTTTACCTGCTACTTGATGAAAAATGCAAAGTCATGTAGCTATAAGACACAAAGCTGACGTGTAATTTTTTTCTCCGTTGTCTCACTTATTGGATAGAACTCAATTACTTTTCAGGCTTCTCCAGAAGGCAGGATGAGTACGGCAATGGTTTCATTCTTTGCATAACAAAGGTTCAGTAATGAATCTCTTGCCGATGGCCTCTGTATCCCATAGTCACTCTCTTGGATAGAGCAGAGTCTTAGAATGGTCAAGTGTACTATCTCCCAAGCAGGTTCCGTCAGCTGCAGATCAGTGGTCACAACAAATGCTGTCCATAAAATGTACTGTTTCCCCAGGCTAAGCTGTGTTCTCCCAGGTTTTCCTGATATCCTTTTACTAGTTTCCATGAAAACAAATGGCAGTTTTGATAAGCATAAACGATCATCTGTCCCTGAGACACCAGTTGGTGTTTTTATCTCACATTGACAGAATTTGAAAACAGTCAGGAAAATCCTATCAAGGTGAAAAAGGGTAGGTTTTGCCACAGCTCCACCAAGCTCCTGCTCTGACCCTGGTTGCTTGCTATAAGGTCAGGTTTACTGTTGCAGGTTTGATTGCCTTGATTTAGTTGAACACTACATGGCATCATTCCAAGAAGGCTTTATGTCTGGAAGGCTTGTTAGGGTCATCTGATCCTTTCACCTTAAAAGAAGCACATCACAAGAAAATAATCCTTTAAAACTGTTATGGTACAAACTTAGTGACTCAGTGCTGGGCATGTCCCAGGCTTGAGCAAAGAGCATGGGATTGTCTTGAAGCAGATTGTGCTGCCATTCAGTGAGCCCTGGACAGGTTAGGGAGCTGAACAGAGAGAAATATAATGAGGTACAACAAGGGTAAGTGTAGAGTCTTGCATCTGGGCAAGAACAACCCCAGGGACCAGTGCAGGTTGGGGACAGACCTGTTGGAGAACAGTGTAGGAGAAAGGAACTTAGGGGTCCTAGTGGACAGCAGGATACCTATGAGCCAGCAATGTGCTCTGGTGGCCAAGAGGGCCAAAGGCATCCTGGGGTGGATCAGAAGGGGGTGGTTAGCAGATCAAGAGAGGTTCTTCTCCCCCTCTACTCTACACTAGTGAGACGGCATCTGGAGTATTGTGTCCAGTTCTGGGTACCTCAGTTCAAGAAGGACACAGAGCTGCTGGAGGGTTGTCCAGTATACAGCAACGAAGATGATGAAGGAAGTAGAACAGCTCCCTTATGAGGAAAGGATGAGGGAGCTGGGTATCTTGAGCTTGGAAAAGTGGAGGCTGAGGGATGACCTCATTCATGTCTATAAATATGTGAGAGGTGGGTGTCAGGCTCTTCTCGAGGTCATCTGGTGATAGGACAAGGGGCAATGGGTGCAAGCTGGATCAGAGGAGGTTCCATATAAATATCAGGAGGAAGTTCTTCACAGTGAGGGTAACAGAGTGTGGGAACAGGCTGCTCAGTGGGGTTGTGGAGACTCCTTCTCTGCAGCTGTTCAGTACCCTCCTAGATGTGTTCCTGTGTGACTTGGACTAGATGATCTTTCAAGGTCCCTTCTGATCCCTAATGATTCTATGATTCTATGTGCCTGGCACCATCTTCTCTGGCAGTCACACCCCAGGACCAAGAAGTGCAGGATAGAAACATACAGGTTAGCCATTAGCATAAATTCTAACCCAAGGAAATGCTCTCTGCATCCCCAGCTATACTCAACAAAGCTATTAGCCCTGTGATTAAATATTTAGCTTAGCATGTCATGTTCTCCTACCTGCACACAAGGAAGGACAAAGACCAGAGCAGATGGGAAGGAGAGGATTCAGAGTCTGGTGTTATGTTCCAGAGCGATAGCTAGGGACCTGCTCAAATCAAATCAGGACTAGTAATGGGAAAGTATATAATTAGATGCTCTCTCGGTTTAGGAAGACAGGTACCAAATTCTTTCAATTTAAAGGCCTTCAGGCAAAAGATTTGGGAAAAGGAACAACAATTCTTTATTAAGAACACTAAGAAACCCCAACAGTACACCCAAACAACCAGTCAAAAGAAAGTCCTAGGGATCCCAACAGAGTAAAACCTGCTTCAGTTCAGTTCTCCCGGAGCGGCGGATGTGGAGAGACTTTTCCTCGGTGCGGGCTCAGACGGAAAAAAAAAATCACAGCAGGCAGGAGGCGTCAGGGAGCAGCTGGAAAGCATCCATGGTAGGCAGGAGCCGGGCAGCCACAGCAGCAGCTCTGCTCGGTGCGGGAAACAGTGGAAACCTTGGGGCGGGAGGCAGAAGGTCTCGGAGAGAGGCTGGATGCCGTGGAGCAGCAGGGACCGTGGTGGAGAGAAAAGCGGCACCGAAAGCACACGAAGCAGCTTCAGCTGGGCACCGCAGGGTCCGGGGACAGGAAACTCCCGTAGAGAGTGAGCCCCAGTAGAGAACGAGCCCCCCTCGTTTTCCTGAGTCCCAGTTTATGCAGGTGGGAATGGTCAGCTCCCCCCACCTCCCCCCACTGGGTGAAGTGTCTCACAATGGGATAATATGAGTCTTGATGGCCCACCAGCAAAAGATAGTTAAGGAACATTACTGACCCAATTGTTAAAACCAGGTGGGGCAAAGGGCATTCACTCCCCCACCCCAAGAAACATTGCCCTACCTGGTTTTAACAATTGGGCAAGGCATTCACTCAGCCATCCCCCTGGAGTTACAAAAAACAAAACCACACAGCTTCTCAACTGCTTTCAACAGATGAAAATAGAATACAATCTTTTTGATTCCATAACCCAAGACAGATGCTTTAGCAATCATGGGAGCCTTGTGTGAGGTTCTGCACAATCTCTACAGGCTGCCTTTTAGAGTGAGTTGTCTTGGATGAATTCTCTGGAAGAATTTCTGTGATTCATCTGGTATGAAGGAGAGGAGGAAACATCTCCAGAGAGACAGGGATGAAAAGAAAGGGCTTGTACATGTGGCAGAGATGATAATTTAGGCAAAGGCATGTCAGCTTTTTGGTATTGTAGAAAAGAGGCAGTAAGAGATCAGCAGTGGTATAGTTTCCTTCTGTTTGGTGTAAGTTCACCAGAGTTAATCAATGGGTGGGAGTTTCACAATAGAATAGAGCTGGAAAGGAAATATGCGTATCCCTAAAACCACCTGGCAATTGCAATGCACTGAAGAAATTTTATATTCTCACTCTCTTTTGCAAATAGAATCATAGAAGGTACTGGTTTGGAAGGGACCTGCAAAGGTCATCAAATCCAATCCCTCTACAACAAGCAGGTACATCTCTAACTAGAAGCGATTGCTCTGAACCTCATTTAAGGCTGACTTTAAATATCTTCAGGGATGGGGCTTCCATAACCTCTCTAGGCAGCCTGTTCCAGGGATCCACCACTCTCAGATTAAAAAGCTTTTTCAGCTTAAAACCATGACCTCTTGTCCTGTTGTTCCCTGCCCTTGTGAACTGTTTTCCCTATCCTTCTGATAGGCCCCTTTCAGGGATTGGAAGGCCACTACAAGGTCCCCCAGAAGTCTTTTCTTCAGGCTGAACAATGCCAAATCTCTCAGCCTGTCCTCATAGGTGAGATGCTCCAGCCTTCTGATCACGGTTGTGGCCACCTCTGGAGACTGGCTTCAACAGGTCCTCATCCTTCTTGAGTTGGGGGCTACAGAGCTGGACACAGGACTACAGGCAAGATCTCACCAGAGTAGAGCAGAGAGGCAGAATCACCTCTATCTGCTGGCCACACTTCTTTTGATGCAGTCCAGCATTGCTGAGGATTTGGTGATGCCAAGTAAAGAGTTGGCATAGGGTTTGGGGCTCAATAACTCTAGGGTGTGTGTCCACTTCCAGCACTTGCAGTTATGAAGGGCTAAGAGATTTTGGGTTCATTGTGCTTTGTGGTGGAATTTAAGAGGATAGTTTTGATGACAGGACTCTTAACAAGCCTCTTGGCAAAGGTCAAGTTACAAATACCTGTACAGACCAGTGTAATTTCTAAAACATCTTAGCCCTGCATTTATATCAGTGAACAGATTCCATCTTTTGACGAGACATTTTCAAAGATAACGACTAGATTAGACTAGAAATGTAGTAAGGTCCAGCATTGCCTAGTGGGCTTAAGAATAGCTTGGGAAAGTCTTTGAGTGCTTAAAGAGCTCCGGCAAGAAGACTTCAATAGGTCTTTCACTTGTGCTGAGGCCTCAGTCCACCACAGGTGTTTAAAAGATTACCTATGCTAAAAAAGGAAGCTGGCTAGACAAACTTTGTGGAGCAATTTGAGGTAAAAATTGCATACTTAGAGGGTATAGGAGATCATTTTCAAAACCTCTGCCTGATAGAGAGCTGGGATTAATTAAATATACTGGGGACCAGAGAGAGAGTCAGGCAGAGCAAACATGCAAAATCACTCATCTTCTCAGGGAATGCTCACAACCTGCATCTTGTGCTTCCAGGCTGGTGTGCATTTCTTCTCCCTCTCAAAAGAATCAAATATTTAAAAGGTCTTGCAAGAGAAATCCCCAGATGCCACAATTCACACAGTTCATGTTTTCTGGTTAGTTTTCAGTGCTAGAAGAGGATAGTACTTATAAAGGTAATTCTGGGGATCTTCAGGTCTTTCTTGGATGCTGGACTTGAAAACTATCTTCACATGTGACTCAGAGCATGCTCGTGCTTCAAAGCTGATCAGAGATAAGAAGTGATTAATTCATTTGTGCTCACATTTTTTCCTGTCACTTGCATAGTCCTTCATGTGCTCTCTCCCCAGCAGCAACTGCTCTCCTGTTTCAAATACAAAAAACACAAATGTGCCTCCTCTCCGCCAGCCCCAGCCTTGTCTGATCCTTGTGCCCCAACCCTGCAGGGCTAAGGAGCTAGCACATCTCATCTCCTACTCACTTGGCATCCCATAGGTAACATTCCCATGTCGTCTCAAGGAAGAGATCCTTGCATCAATCACTGGGGTCTCCTCTATTTTAAGGAGTGTGCAGTGTCTTGGACAAAATTGCACAAGGATGACAAACGTAGATGTGGCCTGTTTCTGTTCTTGCCAGAAATGATTTTCATGCAAATACTGTCTCAAATTATTGGAGATGAAAGACAAATTATAGCAAAAGCATTAGTACATGTCCGCCCATGGGCACCTCCACACTGGGCTGCAGTTTCTTCTGTAGCTCTTTCCCATATTGCTGAGACAAGCCAGGAGTGCTCTTTTATCTAATAATAGGGGAAATTCAAGTGATTTCAATCAATCAATCTTTCTCAGGGTCTCTGAGGACCACAGCTGCAGCTCTCCTTCACCTTCCCATTATGCTCAAAAAATACCTAAGGACATTGGATTTGTATGTTGGCAATTAATACAGAAATACCATCATTCAGAAAAATAGGTAAATTGTGTTAGATTCTGGGCTCAGCTGCTTAATAAGGAAAGACCTGTTTGAAGCTATACTTTACCCTGCTTGGTATTTTTTAAATAAAACATTGTCCACCCTTTTCAAATCCCATGGGCTGGAAAGAGAGAAAGAAACGCTTTCCAGGAGCCATCCTAGAAATCTCTTTATCTCAGCTCTGAGTTGTGGTTACCTGCGGGAGGATCTGATTGTACCTGAGCAGATCGATACAATCTTCTCTCCATCTTACTATGTCCATCCAGTTCCTGCCTGTTGTCTTTAGTGGACAGTTCTTGGTGGTATGCAGAGCTATCAGGGAAAGAAGAAATAAGTAGCTGACATCTACCTGCACTGGGGAGCTGCTTGTAGGAAGATGAAGAGAGAAAAGCAGAAAGCAGAATCTCTTCCTTGCTCTTTTCAATATGCAAGGGAAAACATCTCCATGAAAGGAGAAGGGAAGGGAAGGGAAGGGAAGGGAAGGGAAGGNAAAAAAGAAAAAAGAAAAAAGAAAAAAGAAAAAAGAAAAATTTCATTACAAGGGTTTGAATATAGAGCTCTTTTAAATCTCTTAAATTGAATGTAGACTGTCAGTGAAGAAGAGTAGCAGACACTTTGCTGGTAGTGCAGGTACCAGTAAAACCTGCTGTACTTCTAAGTGCTGACAAGCACTTCTGGAGGGGAGGGAAAGAAAAATCCACCAGCTTTTGGATTTGCCCTGCAGTGTTACCTTCATCTGAACCAAGGTGCTTCATAAGAAGGACCTGATGGTTTCTTATCCACTTACAGGACTGTCCTGGACTGTAAGGAGGGAAAAACAGTAAAAGTGCTGATCAGAACTTATTCAGGGAACCACTGCAGGAGACTGCTCCCTTCTTCTTGCATCTGATTAACTACCAACCAAGGGGTTTGGGAGGAGAGGACCTGCACATGTATGGATGTAAGAGGAACAAACCTCTTGAACTTCCAGAGCAAGCTTTTAAAGATCTGTGTTCTCCAGAGCTTTCTGTCAAGTCTTTCAGAACTAAGCCTTAACAGGGCCAGGGGTTGCTGGTTTAGCAGCCAATACCAGGCAGAGATGCTGTAACAGGATTACGATTACAGCTATGGTCTTGTGATCTCAGGCCAGGAGATGATGCATCTTTTGCATCTCTTTGGTGCCTGCGTAATGAGTCATTGCTTTGTCATGACAAAGCGTTTCAGACTCAGGGGTGAGCTTTTCTGCCACCAAATTGGACTGTAGAGTGAGACAGACTGTGTCCCCTCACTGTCTACCTCTCATCCTAGCTGTGAGCAGATGTGCATTTTGGGCCTATGAGGAGAAGCTGAGAGAGCTGGGACTGTTCAGCCTGGGGAAGAGGAGGCTGGAAGGAGACCCTTCTGCTCTCTACAACTCCCTGAATGAAGGAGGTAGTGAGGTTGGTGTTGGCCTCTTCTCCCTAGTGACTAGCAATAGCACAAGAGGAAATGGAGTCAAATTGTGCCAGGGGAGGTTCAGATTGGATCTTAGGAAAAATTTCTTCCCAGAAAGAGCACTGAGGCCTTGGAACAGGTTGCTCTGAGGGTGGAGGCACTGTTCCTGGAGAAGGTCAAAAAAGTTGGTAGACATAGTGTTTGGGGAGATGGTTTAGTGGTTGGGGGTTGTAGGGCAAACAGTTGGACTTGGTGATCTTGAAGGTCTTTTCCAACCCTGATGATTTGATGATTATTTTATCAGTGGTCCCACAGGGCCTGTGGTCTATGCTGCTGGCTGCAAAAGCAAATGCTCTTGCTTGCATTGCTTTCAGCATTACCTTTAGCAACTGTAGAGGTAACTTTTCCTTTAAAGATAGCAGGAAAAAAGAGTAAAAATGGACAAGAAAGGATGACAATGATGTGAACTAGCAGTCCACACAACCAAGAGATGTGTGTATTAACCTTTTTATGTCTTATTCTCGCCCAGGGATACCTTTGTCTTCTGCAGCACAGAAGGATTTTTAATCTTCTTCACATAGACAATCTTTGCAGGAATGGAAACAATCAGTTTTTCCAAGGCTGTTCACTCCTTTATTTATTTGCAAATTCTCAGCAACAGTCAAACTTGAGCAAAGAATAAAAAAAAAAGAAACAAAAAAGAAACAATCCAGAAAAGGTGAATGGGAAAATGGGTATTTTTCTTCCTACTGTATCCCACAGAATGTCTTACACATATATAAATAATAGCCACCTATAACCTAACAGTATTGAGATGTAAATGAGGTAGCAGTGGGAATTTTATCTCATTCAGCATGAAAAATTAGTCTCTTGGTAGAGGGAGTTTAAAGGTATCCCTTTGAAACTGAAGGCACAGACCCTTTACAGAAACATGGAGCAGTAAGGAGAGAAGGCAGGTGTGATCTCCAGCCAAAGTCTCTCCTGCCATGTGTGTATCCCCCTATGTAGGGTCTCCATGATGTAATGGCAGAGTGGCAAAAAAGCCAGAGGAATAGTCTGTGTGCTTCTGAGGAAGAAGAGAGAACTATTATTCTGCAAAGAAGCATCTCCTTCTCTCTACATTGTCCCTGTGAAGTTTTTATGTCAGGCCTCGATGCCTGCCCCTGCTTGATGTGGAGAGGGACAAAGAGACTGCATGCTCTCCAAGCACCAAGATGTTTCTCCTCTTGACTTGGGGAGTAACAAGCAGCACTGCTTATTCCTCATTTTCTCCAATTTTCCATCTAAAAATTACTACACAAAGGACTCTCAAAGCATACAAGTCTGCTCCCTCTCCATGAGTGTTTTCAGTCCTGGCATACCAATTACTCCAGTAAGCTCCAGACACCTTATTAACCATTCCAAGTGAGATCCCATTAAAATGGCACTGTCAGATTGGTTAGGACCAACCTTTTTTCAGCTGTCTTGAGTCTATACGCTTTAAAAAAAAAAGAAAAAAAAAGACAAACAAGACCTCAAATTCTGTATCTGCTGGTAAAACATAGATTTGGGTTGTTTATTATTTAGTTTCACGGAAGTTGCTGTTCATGCAAGTTTAAGCCCATGTAGTTAAGAATCAGAAAATCAGGATCACAAACATGAAGATCAATTGTAGTTTGGCTCCCTCTGAGAGCATTTGTCAGGCAGAGAAAGGTGGAGGGGAAAACCTATAAAAAACCAAGATTCTCCTACTGCTGTCACTTTGCAAGAGGGAAAGTCTTTTTGGAAAAAGTCATGTCACACTATTGGAAATATGCTGTTAGTGAAGATCTCTGTGGTCTCCATCCCTGAATATTTGTTTCTGGTCTTTCACTCAAATACTGAAAAGCAATTAGATCTTGCAGCTCAGGCTGTGATCAATTTTCTTACAAATGGTATATCAGCATGGAGAAAATTAATAGTTCCTGAAACATATGGGGTTTGTAGCAAAGCATTCATCAGCAAGTTTACGAACTGGGATAAGCTATGGAAGCATCTGTTTGTTTCTGCACTCTCCCCAGAAGTAAGGGCTGAACCCTGCCCTAGTATTCTTAGCACTGAAACCTGGCCTTGCCTGTAAAACTCGGCAGATAAATGCTCTAATCTCAGTGGAGTGTGCAGCATTTGCTCTGCTCCTCAGCTGCAGAAGAGGGGACAAAAGCACCTCTTTCTGCTTGTTGCCTGCCCCTGCTTTGCCTACCCAAACTGCTGGCCTTTCTGTGGAGTTGTTCTCCTGATGCAAATGTTTGATCACTATCTAGGCTACTGACTTCCTTTTTTTTTTTGCTTTATAATATCTAAGTGCTTCTGTACTAAATGGTGATTATAAAGCTATAAATAGTTAACAGCACATTAAGAAGCTGTACTTAATAGCATGAAAAAGAGAGGAAGAACTTAGTTGACACTGTGGTCCTTGATGAGGAGACCCTTGAACTCAGCAGAAGACATTCTCAGGTCACTCAAGTGCCTGCACAGTTGTCATATTACATTTTTTAACCCTATGTCAAGGGTGTGAGTGGAGAGGCTGGGTCCTCACCTCTTAGCAGTTGGGTAAAAGGGCGGTGATGTTAATAGAGAAGGAGATGGGGAGTTTCTGAGGTCTGACAGCTAAGCCTGATGTCAGATGTGCCATTTGGGCTATGGATGATCAACACACCCTCACTTGCACCCAGCTTTTTCTTACTACCCCACTGATTTATTGGTATTGCTTCTAATGAAGCAAGGCTTAGCCACCCATGGCTTACCTTTGACACCAGCTATTTCACTGTTCCTCCCTGTGAGGGTGCTGAGACACTGGAACAGGTTGCCCAGGGAGGTTGTGGCTGCTCTGTCCCTGGCAATATTAAAGGCCGTGTTGGATGGGACTCTGGGAAACCTGGTCTGGTGAGAGGTGTCCCTGCTTATGGCAGGGGGGTTGCAACTGGATGATCTCTGAGGTCACTTCCAACACACACACTTTGGTCATCCTCTTCAGTGTTCCATGGCATCTCAGGGGTCTGGAGAGAAACCAGCAGGTGAACTCAGAGGAGTAAGCAGTGGCAGAACAGCCCTTGGTTGCTCCCAGGTTGTCCCCAGAGCTCTGCTGAAGTCACTGATGATGCTGGTACCTACCAAAGGATACAAGATATCCTGTGGGATTATGGCCCTGGTTAGATCAACAGAGCTAGGTGTTTTATTTGCCAACTTATGCAATAGTATCCAAAAAGGCAGCATATGAACATTACATTGACAAGAATATTTGAGAGTGTCCTTTTCACATTGCCCAGGCAATGTTCTCCCTTTCCAGTGCCTTTGCAGCAATTTGCATGCTATTACCCACAATGCCTGCAGCTCTAATGCTATTACATCTTGGCAGCTTCTCTAACCTAATGACGACAAACACTGTAATGCTCCTTATCTGCTCTTTGCCAAAACTCCACAAATATAATCTGTGGGGAAAAAAATATGTTATTTGCCTGCTTAACACACACAGACACACACACACACACTCACTCACTCACACACACACTGACACACGCACTCACACACACATGTGCACGCACACACACATACATACACAAACACACAGGTGCACAGTCACACACAAACACACAGATGCACAGTCACACACATACACTCACACACATATGTGCGTGCACACACACACAAGCACTACTCACACACACTCAATACACACATGCATGCGTGCACACACACATACACACACAAGCACACATGCACTCACACACACACATGCACTCGCACACACACACTCACACACAAGCACTCACACACACATGCACTCTCACACATACACACACTCATACACACAAGCACTCTCACACATACACACTGACACATAAACGCACAGTCACACACACACACAAGCACTCGCACTCACAGACACTCAACACTCACATGCATGTGCAGACACACACATGCACTCACACACACAAACACCAAACACACACAAGCACACATGCACTCACACACAAACTCACATGCACTCACACACACAAGCGCTCACACACACACACACACACAAGCACTCACACTCTCAAACACACACATGGGCACACACACATACTGACACACACGCACACAGTCACACATATACACACACGCACTCACACACACACACACACACACACACACACACACACACACACACACGCACACTCACACACACACAGTCACATACACACACACACACACACACACACACACACAAGCACTCACACACTCTCACACATGCATGCGCAAACGCACACACTGACACACACACGCAGACACACACACAGGTACACGCACACACACACACTCACAGACACACATACACTCACATACACACACACTCACCCCTCATCCCTGCCTTCCTGGTTTTGTTTCCTTACTTACTTTGAGAAGAGTCTGGATGAAGAACATGGGAGAGTGGTAACTTTAAGAGAGAGAGTGGCTATAATGCCTGCTACCAGGTGGAGACCACAGTGCTCTTACTAGTCATCCACAGCCCCTATGTCTAAGCATCCACAGCCCAATTCCTGACCCCTTTGAAGAGCTTTTCCTACCACCTACTTCTATCATTTTCCATAGTGAATTTACTCCAAAGTAATGTTTTCTTTCATCCACTTCCATCTTGGCTTTGAGGCAGCTTTGTGTTTGAGGTTAATATTGCCAGGTGATGGTTTAGGTACTGTTTTCTTTAGGTCACCTAGTGATAGGACAAGAGGCAATGGGTGAAGCTGGAACAGAGGAGGTTCCATATAAATACCATAAGAAACTTCTTTCCGCTGAGGGTAACAGAGCATTGGAACAGGATGCCCAGGGTGGGTATGGAGCCTCCTTCTCTGGAGATATTCAATACTCTCCTGGATGTGTTCTTGTATGACTTGGTCTAGGTGATCCTGCTGTGGCGGGGGGATTGGACTAGATGATCTTTTGAGGTCCCTTCTGATCCCTAATGATTCTATGATTCTTTAAGATCTGCGTTGCTCTTCTGCCTTTTAGTAGAAAATCTTAGCTGAGTGATGCAATGAGAGATTCTGAGCCTGGAACATCATTTCTGTTTGGGCTGGTGATGCGACCTTGATGCTCAAACCCAGCATTGTATCAGCCAACTGCTCATGCCCTGGCAAGACACCTCTAACTTGGTTGTTGCAGACCTGGCCTTTGTAATACCAGGGTTTGCTTGGTGTCTGTCTTCATTGGGACACCAAGATTTGGTCCCTAAAAAGGACACAGTCTGTAAACTAATGGAGATGAGTGCTTTGGCATGGCCACACGGTGTTTGTGTTGGTTCCCTGGCACAACCCCAGCTCTTCATTATCTTATTAAAGCAAACAGAATCAGGACAATCAGCTTGCTTTGTCCACTGAGCTGAATAAACTCCCTTCATGCCACCATTGTTGATCCATACCAGGTGATGGATGACCCCAGGTGTTAGCCAAGGATGTCCCAAGGATGGGTTCAGGCATTCTGGGGAGGGTGATGGTGCTGAGTGAAGAGCTGTCTGTTGAGGCTGGCTCATAGCAGCCAGTGGGGAATCTTCCAGCAAGGCAGAGAGGGGGTACTGCAGGGCATTGTGTGTCTCCGGACAGAAAATGGTAAGAATGAAGCTCATAAACCATCCCTAATGGCTCTTGGTTTGGCTCCAGCAGAAAGACCTGCTGTTTTTCCGTCTTTAGCTTGCTTCCCATCGGTTCCCAGAGGACAGTGGGAAACACACACTTGGGATTGGGGTTTCAGTGGCCCTGCACTCAAACTCCTGTTCTTTATTTTGGGTTCTGCAAGGACACGGGCTATGAACTAAGGGCAGAGCAAGATTTGTTTAGGAACTGGCCCAAAAATAGTTGTAGCAGCACATGGCGTGGTTGCTGCAGTGCAGGAAAGGTAACCAAGATCTCTGGCAAAGCTGCTCCTCCCTCCTCCTCCTACTCCCTGGCTTATTAATTAATCTCTGTTAATTAAGATGCAGCTCTCATTGCTAGAAGGTATCAGCATGTTCAGGAGCTCAGTGGGATTAAATATTATTAGATGTTCTTGGATAATAGGAATGCCTCTGTGCTCCTGGCTCAGCTTTGGTGGTTGGGTTGTAAACTGGAGCTAGAAAAGGAGGAGAGGTTTTCATTCATGTGGTCATGCCTGAACCAGATAGTCTGGCCCCACGGAAGAGGAATTATAAAAAAACTGTTTTCAGTATGAGAGATCTCCTTAACCTTAACTGGGGAATCAAAGGTTTTGAGCAGCCTCTGCCAAACAGGGTACAGCAGGACCTGGCAACATGGAGAGATGCTATAAATCAAGCTCATTTGGGTGAGATGAGAACTTGTTTAGGGGTACATGATTTAGTGGGCATGGAGATCTTGTAAGTGTCTCCTAACCTTAATGATTCTGTAAGCTGGAATGAATGCTGGTTGTGCAACTTCTCTCCCAGCTCTGCTCAGAGTGAAGCCTTGCAATGCCACTCTCTGGAGGTCCTGCACCCACTGCTCTAGCAGGGGTGGGAGGTGGGCATTTTCATCTCTTTCCCTTTTTGTATGAGGATCCTATAGAGAGGCAGCAGTAGGCATGGAGTGTGCCAGATCATAGAGTGAGCAAACATAATATTTACATCAATAAAACTCCCCGTGTTTGACTAGAAGCTAAACAATTTAAGGGAAGATTGATTTGTTGCATTAGAGGGTAAAACTGGGTCAGGGTTATNAAAGAGATAATTTACACAGCGGCCAAGGAGCTGCCACATGAAACTTCCAAGTGAAGCATCCAGGAGCTGCAATTTGCATTATGTCAAATATTCAGACTGCTTCCAGGTTTTAAGTGGATGTATTTGCTTATTTATTTAATTATTAGGTTGTTTATTTATTTCATTATTACTTTATTTATTGATGTGTTTATTTATTACTTAGGAGCAGAAAGATGAACAGTTCATATAGAACAAAGAAGGCCAGTTTGGAGAGGCATCTTGCTTGTATCACAATGCAGCAGCCTAAAAATGTTAGGAAGAGCTTATAAGGGCAAATAAAGCAAATGTGAGAGAAATTCACATGGTTTCCATTCCCCCCTCCACCTCCAGTCAAACTTTTAATTGCTGGTAATTCAAAGCAGCTGCATAGGAGCCTTGGGAGTATGACGTGGCCTTTCTTACTCTATGGGGAAGATGGGTTGTACGTAAGGCAGGGGTTTTCAGAGGTGTAGGAGTCAAAAACAGGGCCAAATGGCTATTACATGTCTAATAGCCTTTCATTGCAGAAAATAAATAGGGTTATGTGGCCCTGAGCCGTGAAATGATTGGCCTTTAGCATGTTTTGCCCTTTTTCCCATGAGCAGGCTGTGACTCTTTCCTCCCCAAATGCACCATGACAAGCCCCTCTCTGAAGAGTAGTAATAGTAATAATAGTGGTAACAGCAATTATCCAGCAGCGATATTAATAATGAAAAACTCATATTATTCATTGTACTTTTTTTAATTCATGTCTCTCAAAAGCACTAAGCCACTTATGTCAGCTTCCTGTATAGGGGTCCTGTCCATCCCACAACCTTCCTTGCTGGGAGCCTCCTGGCGCTCTAGCCCCTCTGGGTGCTTGATGCTCATAAGCTGGGTGCTCCAAGCACTCCAGGGTAGAATCTGGCCTGTTTCAGACTGACAGACATTCATTTGCTTGGTCCATTTTGCTTTCAGGGATGCGCAGTGGGCCTGACTCTGCACACACAAATCCAACAGCCCTATCAGGGGTGAATTAAATCTTCCTCTGATGTTGCTCAGGCCCCAGCTCTGTGCTAAAGTCATCTGTAGCCCCAGGTGCTTGTTGGCTGTGGCTGCCCTTTTCATTTCCAGAACTTTTTGGATGCAGGGGAGCCAAGGTGAGACACACTTAGAAAAGCTGGTGAGCTTTATCCAACACGAAAGGGCAACTGGTGTTCTGCTGCTTGGAAGCTGTTTTGCACTATTCTCTTTTCACAGGGGAGGGGAAAGTGGGAGAGCAAAACAGCCTCTCTGAAAGCAATGTCTTGAGAGGCCTGCTGGTGTGTCTCCATGCAGGCAGATTGTGGCCACTGTGTCATGGGCTGCAGCAGTAGGTCACAGTCCTCTGTGGTTGGCATATGAAGGAGTTCCTAGCTGAGGCCAAGGAAGTGCTAACTGGAAATTAAGAATTTGGGGGAAAAATGCTTTACAAGGAGCTGGAAAGATGTTTGGCAGAAAGACATCTAAGAGAATTGATTGAAAATTGGCTGAACATGAACCCGCAGTGTGCTCGGGTGGCCAAGAAGACCAGTGGCATCCTGGATCAGAAACAATGTGGCCAGCAGGAGTAGTACTTGACATTGGTGAGGCCACACCTTGGGTACTGGGTTCTGTTTTGGGCACCTGAATACAGTAAACATGTTGAGGTGCTGGAGCTGTTCCAAAGAAGGGCAAGTGGACTGGTGATGAGATTGCAGAACAAACCTTGTGAGGAGTGTGTGAAGGAGCTGGGAATGTCTGATCTGAAGAAAAGGAGGCTCAGGGGAGACCTTATTGCTGTCTACATCTACCTGAAAGAAAGTTGTAGAGGTGGGGGTTCGTCTCTTCTCACAAGTAGTAAGTGACAGGACAAGAGGAGATGGCCTCAACTTGCTACAGGAGAATTTTAGGTTGGACATCAGGAAAATCTTCTTCCTAGAAAGGGTCATCAGCCCTTGGAACAGGCTGCCCACAGAGGGGCTTGAATCACCATCCATGTGAATGTTCAAAAGTTGTGTAGATGTGGAGCTTAAGAATATGGTGTAGTGGTGGGTTTGGTAGAATTACATTAATGGTTGGAACTTATGGTCTTAAGGTCTTTCCTAACCTAAAATATTCTATGATTCTATGGCAGCTATACAAATCCAGGTAGAATTCCTGGCTGAGCTAATCCAGTGGGGTTCTTTGTCTTTTTCTTTCCAGGGTCTGGGACACGTCCCAGTGCAGTGGTGAGAGAAGCTGGCAGAGCTGCTCACAGTACCAGGATGGACTTGGTGTGTCCTCGTCCACCAACCACAGAGCTCTGTCCAGTGCTGAGGTGTTTCAGGCTCAAGGCTCTCCTAGAAAAGGATGGGCAACCCATGTCCCCATCCCCATCTCTGTGCAGAACTGGATGCTTAACACTGCAGCAATTAATCACTTTGTAAACATCTTCTGGTTTATTACATAAGCAATAAGCACTCTGTCAGAAATTGTATAACTTACAATCCAATTAAACAATAATTACATTGTAACAGGTTTGTAACTACGTCATTAATTAACTTTTATTGCCCCTGTAAATTAAGCCTGGTATTAATATGGAGTCAAGAGCAGACAGCTGGATCCAGCAATGGCAGGAGAGGGATGGTGTCTTGGTTTATGGAATCAAGAAGTTTGTATTCTATTTTTATCTGTTGGAAGCAGTTGAGAAGCTGTATAGGGGATGGGGGAGTGAATACTAACCCAATTGTTAAAACCAGGTGGGGCGATATGTCTTGGGGTGGGGGAGTGAATGCCT
>VZRI01011599.1:140815-160588 GCA_013397515.1 Upupa epops | reverse complement strand
TTTTGACTGGTTGTTTGGGTGTACTGTTGGGTTTTCTTAGTGTTCTTAATAAAGAATTGTTGTTCCTTTTCCCAAATCTTTCGCCTGAAGGCCTTTAAATTGAAAGAATTTGGTACTTGTCTTCCTAAACCGAGACAGATGGGGAGCCCCAAAAGCTGACAAAGGGACTGTCACGGCCTATAGACACATGGTCGGCCTTTGCAAAAGAGTTTTGTCCAAGCTGTGAGCATGTCCATGTGCATTCCCTTTCTCTCTAGGAGGTATCCATCTCTAGGCAATGGTCATGGAATCAGAATTGTTTAGGTTGGAAAAGACCTTCAGGATCTTTGAGTCCAACCATTAACGCAGTTGTCCTGGGCCACTGCTAAACCCTGACCCTAAGCTCCAGATCAGCACAACCTGGAAACACATCCAGACATGGCAATTCAACTCCCCCCCCGGGCAGCTCTTACCAAGGCCTGATGACCCTTTCCATGAGGTTTTTCTAGTTTAGGTCCAACCTAAACTACCCTTCTGGCCATGGGTCCCTGTGGACTGGCTTTGCAGCACGAGTGTGGTGCCAGCAGTACCAGTAGGTACTGAAGGAATGGGAAAGGTGGCTGCATGTCAGGAGACCTGCTGCATGACTATGCATTGGTGCTCAGCCCTGTGAAGCACCCGGCTAAGCTACAGCTTGCAGATGCTGAAGAAATGGGAGCTCTGGCTAAGGTTGTCTAAGATACACTGATACATATTGTCCCTCTCTTAGTGGGAGAATATGCAGTTCATTATTGAGAAATCACTTCCTTGAAGGGGTTTCTTATCTGGAGCTGGCTCTGCAGAGTGCCTGGTGTTGATGGCAAGGCAATGTGCTCTTGCCAGCTTGCTCACTGCCAGCAAGCTGTGCTGGAATCATGCTCCCTTGCCCAGTTAGTAGAGAGAGAGGAGGCCTGGGAGAGGCTGGACTTGCAGCTGCTGAATGCTTGCAACACTTACCCACTGGCAAGCCTGAAAGAGGGGTGACTTCATCCCCACTACGTGGATGGATTTTAAGCCTTTGTCACTGGATCAAGTGATGGGTTGCTTCAGCAAAATCTCACTGAATTGTTTTGAATGGAAGAGACCTATAAAACCATAAAGTCCAAACATTAACCCAGCACCATTACTCTCCTCCCTGCATGGGTCAAGGTAGATGTTTTACTCAAAGCTCAGGAAGCTGCTTTGAGCACAGGACTTCACTGCTCCCTCTTTCAGGAGGACATGCTCACACAGAAACACTTCCAGCTGCTTTGGGCTCCCCTGGGCCCAGCTGGCTCCACATGAGTGCTGCAGGTTAGGGAACTGGAATCAGCACTGGCAACACTGTGAGTGCCTCTCTGCCTCTTATCTCCATGCATCCCAATGTTTATACCCCTCCTTTAGCTCTGCTTTAGACAGAGATCACAATTCCCAGGCAAGCTGCTGCTTGCCTGGTGTGAAAGGATTGTGAGAGGCAGGATTTGGCAGCAGCTGCTTTGGGAACAGCCTCCCAAGAGAGAAGTGCAAGCAGAAACCTGTTTGAGCCATCTACCACAGACTTTCGGGCAGAGCAGGGAGGCAAATCCTGCCTCCGCACCTCACAACCACTTATGGCTGGGGATTTGATGACTGCACATGAGTAAAGGCAGTGGCTTGTGCAGGGACACGTTCCTTTGCTGTTTGGAGATGCTGTATGTGGAATGAATGGCTTTTTCTAAGCCAGTTACAGTGGGGAGCCAACGTGTTGAGTTATGGTGGGATTGGTGGCAAGAGATGCCAAACTGTCCAGAGAGCTGCTTTATTTTGGGCAGGGATTCTGTACTGTGCTAGTGCTCCTTGATACCTTGGGAGGCACTGAGCTAGCAGAGACCATGCGAAACATTTGCAGACTAAATCTCCAATACTTGGAAACTGAATCCTCAGGATTGCCTCTGGTGTATGGTGTATGCATAGCGAGCAGGGCTGATGAAAGGCTGGCATTTATGCTGAGGCTTTAGAAACGCATTCTGTGCACCGCGGAGGCATGCTCGGAAACTAGGAATCCAGCAGAGTTGTCCTGCTTCTTGCATAACCAGTAGAGTGATGCAGATAGGAAAGTGTAACAAAATAATTGTCCTTTTGATCTGACCTAATCTCTAAATCTCATAAACACATTTTCTGAACCTTGTTGAACTACCTCTCTTCCCCCTCTTGAGCTTCTGCTTCTCCAGCATCCTCCTGCTTCACAGAGTGTCTGCTTTGAACTCTGCCATTGCCCCACAAGGAGCCATGATTTGGCCATGCTTTGTCTTAGGGGTTTTTCGGTGCTACTTTCCTTTGTAAGGACACTCTCATTTTGTAAAAATCGTGGGGTTTGTGGGCAAACCCCTCATCTCATTAATGGAAAACAACTTGCTAGAGCCTGTCTGCCTAACTTCTTGGCAGAGCCACGGGTGCTGCTGGTGTGCTTGAGCGATTGGGATCGCAGGAGATAAAACAATTATGGAGACCTGCCACCTTGTGGGAGCTGAGAGATGTGGCAGGACCTCCTCCTCCCCCACCTCGAGCCCCTCACCCTCTCTGCATGCTGGGTTTAGGGACACCTCCACTGTGGGTTTTGTGAGATTCACCAACATGGAGGCAAAGTGTGAGCCTGACAATAGACTCGAGCAGTGCTTCACATGACTTGAGTTTAGACTGGACCTCTCTCGCTCTCTCCTGGAGCAGTTTTTGATACATAGGAAGAAGTAGGATAGCTTTAGCCAAAAAAGAATAGTTAAAAGACACCCACTCTTGAAAAAAAGAGACAAAAGCAAAGGAAGGGGAGAGAGAAATAAGTGAAGAGAGACAGCTGGAGGTGAACTGCAGGGATAGGTGATGGCAGTGCCATCCATCGTATGTGCTTCTGCCCAAAGGGAGTTTCCACTCTCCCTCTCCAGTCTGCAAGCGAGACACTGTGACTGCCTTGGCTGCATTTCCTAGTGCCCTGTCTTCTCTTCCTGAGTCAATAGTCCATCTTCTGCTGCTTCACTGAGGACCCATCACTGCTCTGTGGGGCTATCATTACGAAGCATCACTGAGAGAAAAAAAATCCCAGTGTTTGTGGCAGCTTGATTTTTCTCTTAAATTGCTGCTGATCCTTGCAGAGGAGATGGATGTAGTGATATGTGGAAACCACTCCCCAGTATTGATCAGGGGCTTCCCTACTTTCGCCCCTGCTATTTAATTTCCTTTTATTTTTTACTGAGGAAGTTAGTTTACCACTCACCTGGCTGGCTGTCCTTCCATCCCCAGACAGCCTCTGCTCTCAGTACATTCCCTGCCTTTCTGCAGCAATAGGTTAGGATGCTGCTAGAGACCTCTGCCTGCAGGTGGGCACCTGGAGCAGGAGCAAATGTTCTCCTAAGACAGAGTAAGCCAGTGCATGAGCAGCTCCAGTGACGGAGGACAGAGAAAGGGGGGGAAAAGAAATGCAGAAAAAAAATAGAATTAATTAACTTCTAATATAAATAGCTCTGAGCTGATAAATGAAATAATTCTCATGGCTGGTTGTGAAACCTCTGCAGGCTTTGGGGTTTTTCCATGTGTCCAGCACTGTAAGCAAACATAACCCATATGCCCTCAGTTTCCTTACCATATCCCAGGGGCAGAAGGCTTTGCCAATGGCAGCCGTCTGTGGGGAGAGGGGAAGGCATTTATTGTCCACAGATATGAAATCTGACTGGTTCCTAGGGTGCATGTGCA
Source organism: Upupa epops (assembly GCA_013397515.1). Lineage (NCBI taxonomy): Eukaryota > Metazoa > Chordata > Aves > Bucerotiformes > Upupidae > Upupa > Upupa epops. The sequence goes on along the minus strand of VZRI01011599.1, from coordinate 156,868 downwards.
CCCTGATGCAGGACCCCTATGGTGCCAGCAGCAGCCTGAGAGCACCCAGAACCACAGAGCAGCCTGAGTGCCCACCACTGCACAGTTCCTGATCAGAGCTGACAGCACTGAAGAAAGGGAGAATGGCGAGGGAAGACATAGAGGGAAAGCAGAGCAATGGGTCTGCCTGGCACAAGTCCTTGGGTACCATAATTCCTGGGTAGGACAGGCATGGTAGGGGTGTGGAGGGAGCCCTTTGCCTCACTTTTGCCTTGGAAAGGGTCATCCAGTGTTGGTACCAACTGCAACTCAGCCAATGCGAGCAAGTGGGGGCATGCTGAGACGACTAAAAGGATCCCTTCATCTGAGTTGGAGGAGGGGGCAATAAAGCAAAACTTCACAGACATTTCCTTTCCATAAGGAAAATATGTCATTGCCTAAATCACTGTGAAATAGCAGGAGGAAGAAAAATGTCAGATGGGGCCAGGCAGAACCTTTCTGTGGGTGCTGAGTGCACCCCAGGATGGAATGTGCTGCTGCAGACAGGGTGAACAAGAGGTCCCAGGTGAGCATCATCCTTCCAGAAGGATGGAATAAGGTGGTTATTACTAATTAGTCAGGCTTTACAGGCTGGCGAGTCAGAACCTGAACCTCGTCCCATTGAAAAACTGAGTCTTGTAAAGGCACTGGTTAAATGGGAATTAATTAAGCATTAAAATCCATCACAGCTTTTCTTTTTATTGTGACTCAGGATTTGGTTGCTGACACCTCCTGGCTTTCCTGGGGCTGAGCAGGCACTTGCAGCAAATCCAAGCATCCTGTCTGCCAGGAAAAATGTTTTGGGATGCCCTGGGTCACAGGAAGAGTCCCAACGATTTTGCTGAGTTGTGGCACATGCACTTACGCTTTGGGAAAGGAGGGGAGGGAGGCAGAAAGAAGGGTAATTAATCACCAAATATACTCTGCTCATTTATTGTAACAACTGGGTTTAGCTCAAATTATTTATGGTGAAGCTTCATAATGCACTAGGAAACACACTGCAGCATATGTTATCAAAGGAACGAAGCCTGTAATACAAAACTGTGCTCCCACCCTATTTAGCTGGAAAAGAGGATGACTTTTTTCTCCAGCAAATTAATGATGTGTGTGCTGATTAGCACAAAACAGATCAGCAAGATTCTTTTCCCTGTGCTTTATTTTGTCTACAGAAAGTTAATTAACAGTCCTTTGCCTTCTGATACACAGTTATAAGATCACACTCTAGCATCACACAGACCTCAATCTTAGATTATGAGTTTATTAATTTAATTTTAGGTGCTGTTAGATACACACTGTCTGGGATGTGTGGTTTCTTAGCAAATAGTTCAGCAATACTCCAACTTAACTTATTTCAAGGCAATAGAAGATCACACGCGCGGTGGCAGCGGCGTGGAGCTGAGCAGGGGCTCGCTCTCTCTCGACTGGAGTTTCCTGTCCCCGGACCCTGCGGTGCCCAGCTGGAGCCGCTTCGCGTGCTTTCGGTGCCGCTTCTCTGCCACCGCTGCCTCTGCTTCTCCACGGCATCCGGCCTCCCTCCGAGACCTTCTGTCTCCTGCCCCAGAGTCCCCACTGTTTCCCGCGCCGAGCAGAGCTGCTGCTGTGGCTGCCCGGCTCCTGGCTGCCACGGACACTTTCCAACCACTCCCTGACGCCTCCTGCCTGCTGTGGTCTTCCGTCTGCACCCGCACCGAGGAAAAGAGAGCCACATCCACCGCTCCAGGAGGACTCAGCCACCACCCTCTCTAACAGGGTGTCAGGTTGATTCTGTCGGGATCCCTAGGACTTTCTTTTGTCTGGTTGTTTGGGTGTACTGTTGGTGTTTCTTAGTGTTCTTAATAAAGAATTGTTGTTCCTTTTCCCAAATCTTTTGCCTGAAAGCCCCTTAAATTGCAAAATTATAATATTCTGGAGGGAGGGGGTTGACAGTCTCCATTCCAAGGGAGACTCCAGCTTTCCCTAACTGACACCTGTCTTCCCAAACCGAGACAACTCTGTAAATTATGGACACTGTAAATATCTAGTGTGAGGAGCAGCTCCTTACAGCTCTCAGGGTGAGGAAATGTCCTGTCCTGTAGTGTCATTATGTTAGATAAAAATTAAAACAATGCCAGAGTTCTTCGAGTATGTGTGTGTCCCAAAAAACCCACTGTTCGTTAAAGGATACCCCACACACTTGAAAAAATGTGTATAAAAACAGACATCATAGCATGACCCCTCACTCATACCTATAGCTAAGGCTGCTCACTCTTAAATCCCTTAGTGGTTTATTTTCCCACATTTGCCTGTTTTTCTATAATTAGTGCACTTGCTGCATTAAAACTTTGGCAGAGCCATGTGCCGAAAACTGATCAAAACTGGTCATCTCCCACTCCCTGAGGTATCTGGATCATCAGGTTTTACACATGGGCCTTTGCAAACCTGACCAAGATGCCCACATGAGGAGTCCCGGTGCCACCCAAATTCCTCTTCAAGTTATGTGTTGAAGCAAGAGGAGCCAGAGTCCTGCTCCCTGGTCACCCTGCTGGGCTCCAGCCCTGTCCTGCCAACTCCTGTCATTCCAGCCACCATCAGTGGAACACCATAAGGAGAAGAACATTCTCACTCAAAAATGTTACCAAAATAAGGACGAGCCGAGATCTTCCAGACTTTGATCTTGTGCATGGTGATAATAACTCATCTTGCTGACAGCAGCTTCTCCATCCCCTCTCCTGCCCCCACCCCACTTAAAGGGAACAAAGAAAAAATTTCTAATTAAAATGAACAAGGAAATGAGAGGGAGAGCACAAGGGAGAAAAGGATGTGGCAACAGAGCAGCACAGGGCAGTACCCGCAGTGGTGCCACGGACACCAGGAGATGAGTGTGGGCTTGGGAAGGAGCTATAAACAAAACTCTATTGCTCATACATTGTGTAAACAACACAGGCTTACCCGTGCTGTGGGGTTGGATGAGGGGTGCTGCTAAAGCACCCCAGCCCTCCTGCAGGCAGAAACTGGTGAAACTCGCCATGCATGCAACTGTTCTTCCCCATCTCGGAGCTCACCTTGCAGCTTCTGCTGTGGTTTAATTGCAAAGGCACCTTGGTCACCTCAACACAAGAATGACATTGAAGGGCTGGAGTCGGCCGAAAGAAGGGCAACAAGGTTGATGAAGGGTCTTGAGAACAAACCTGTGAGGTCTGAAGGAGCTGGGACTGGTTAGTCAGGACAAGAGGAGGATGAGGGGAGACCTTATTGCTGCCTACAACTACCTGAAAGGAGATTGTAGAGAGGTGGATATTAGTCTGTTCTCACAAGTAACAAGTGATAAGACAAGAGGAAATGACAAGTTGCACCAGGGGACGTATAGATGGGACACTAGGAGAACCTTCTTCACTGAAAGGATCATCAGGCCTTGGAACAGGCTGCCCAGGGAGGGGGTTGAATCATCAGCCCTGGACATGTTTCGAAGTCTTGGAAATCTGGAGTTCAGGGACAGGGTCTGGCAGCGGGCTTGGGACAGTTGGGTTGATGGCTGCACTTGATAGACTTGCAGGTCTTTTCCAACCTCTGCTGTTCTGTGACTCTCCCCACCCTCCAGTTGCTATTTTTAGGGCGCTGTGAAGAGTGACCCATCATTTTTGTCTGGGTCCCTGCTGTCCCTGACTTGGGTGCCTGTCTCCTTGCTTTGTGGCTTATGGCAGTACCAGTTTGCTATAAAAGAGGGGTGGTTGTGGAAGAAGGACTGAAATGCAGTCATGGAGTAAATTTGCAGGCAAATGACTGGTGGTGCTGACATGCAAAACATTTAGATCTGGAAAGGTCTTGTGGGGATATTCAGAGAGAAAAAATGCAGCCTGTGTGCTCAAAACCTTACTAGTCACAGTAACATCTCCTGGCTTTACCAGCCATATATACATATGTTCCTAGTAAGTTTGCAGGGTCCTTTCCCTCTCAAGGGAAAATATTATACGCCAGAAAGCATTTCCAGCCATGCTCACATGCAGCACAGGCAAATACAGTGTGATTCAGCCTCGTGGTACTTAATTCCTCCAAAGCTTTGGGTTAGGGACATGCAGAGGAAGGATGTTCTTGAGAGGGACATGTGGCACAGACCTGCTGGCTGCTTTCCACATGGCACAACCACTGCATTCTGCCAACAGCTTATGCTGGAGCACATTATTGCTTCTAAATGATCCATAAGGACTTACAAAGATTCAGTAGAAATAGATTTTACTCTGAGCCGAACTGTGTGGCTTTCTGTTAATAGCTGTCCTGATGCTTCCCATTACAGCACTTTCCAGCCTCCTAACTTGTGGCTGGGCAGTGACAGACCCAGGTTGACATGATCTGACCCCCTTGGCAGGTTCCCACTGAGCAGATCTCCTTCCCCAGCACTGCCTGGGGAACACTCTTTGCCCCCCCCTTTATGGGGAATGTGCTGATTTGGGGCTGAGGCAGGGCAAAAGCATATCTCATTCCAGAATATGCCTCCAGCTAAGGGCAAGCTTGTAGAAAGAATAGAAAACAGGGATGAGTTTTGGACTGCCTATGAACAAACTGCCTCTGCCTTGCAGAGTTCCATGTGCAGGCTTGGGGAGCAGTGGCTGGCATGCTACCCAGCAGGGCAGGACCTAGGGATGATTGATAGTGGCTGAACAAGAGCTGTCAATGTGCACAGATGGCCTAGAAGGCTAATGGCATCCTGGCCTGCATTAGAACCAGTGTGTCCAGCAGGACCAAGGAGGTCCCTATACTCGGCTCTGCTGAGGCTGCTCCTCGAGTACTGGGTGCAATTTTGGGCACTGCAGTATAGGAAGGACATCGAGGTGCTGGAGTAGGGGCAGAGAAGGGCAACTGAGCTAATTAGGGGTCTAGAGAAGGGGTCTGATGAGGAGAGGCTGAGGGAGTTGTTCAGCCTGGAGAAGAGGAGGCTGAGGGGAGACCTCATTGCTCTCTACAATTACCTGAAAGGTCCCTCCCCCCTTTCCTTTCCCCCACCATCCCCTCTTTGCTCTAGTGATTAACAATAGGACAAGTGGAGATGGGGTCAAGTTGTGCCAGAGGAGGTTCAGATTGGATATGAGATAAAATGTCTTCCCAGAAAGAGCAGTGAGGCCTTGGAAAACACTTCCCAGGGAAGGAGGGGAGGCACCATCCCTGGAAGGGTTCAAAAAAATGTGTAGATATGGTGTTTCACTTTAGCAGTTGGGAGTTGGAGGGCGGGGAATTGGACTTGATCATCTTGAAGGTCTTTTCCAACCTTGATGATTTGATGGTTCTCCCATCCTAACCCTGCTCCATGTGGTCCCTGTGAAGAGCATAATCCCCTCCCAGTTGGCATTGGAGGGTCCTTTCAAAAACACAAATCAAAGCTGTTTCCATCCTACCCTCCAAACTGTCCATGGGCCTGGTTTCATGCATGGTTCCTGTGTTCAGGCAGGTGTACCCTGCCCTTCCATAGGTAATGCCCTGCTTCCACCAAAGTTGTTACGATCTCTATTGCCATATGTCTGTATCCTCTCTGGGTAACAGTCTCAACTCTTTGAAGGATTTTTAAATTTGTATTATTATTACATTCTCTTTGTTGTCTTCCTTGTGAATTGTCCTTCATCTGTTGGTGAATTGATGTTGTGCTGACAGACAATCAAACTTTACATCAGTGGGGTCAAAAAAGATAAAAAACCTGCAAAGTTTAACTGTGAAATAAGCAGCTGGGTGTGGCAAAAGCAGAAGACCAGAAAGTCAGTGGGACAGATGGAGGAGAAAAACAATGCAGGATAGAGAATCCTTGAGAAATCCAAGGAGAAAAGGACAACACCAAGAGTTGCAGGAAGAATTTTGGAGAGTTTCAGGGAAGATTTCATCCATGTATCTCCAGCTATGGTGTGCTAGCAGTGCAGTGCCCCAGTGTAGCTGAGCACTACCCAAATTACCCTGGTCTCCAGGCAAGACACTGCTCACACCTATTGTTTTGAAAATTTGGTCTCATTTTACCTGTCTTGCTGTTACAAAAAGAGGAGCAACAACAGTCAAGGGGAACATCAACTTCCATCTAGGAACGATGGGTGAAGCAGGGAGGAGAACAGCAGCAAGAGTGTGAGGACAGCCCATCTCCCTGCCTCCTTAGCTGTAATTAACTCCAGTGCTAATGAAGTGCAACCAGACAGCTACCTTCATATGATGGAAAGCTCACAAAGGAGCAGCACTGGCTAATGAGGACATTAGAGGCTGATCTCTCCCTTGTCATCTGCCTATTGTTTTAATATTAAGCTAATTTCACTTTAATGTAGATTAATTGGCACCTTTCTGCTTGCAAAGCCCTCAGACAGTCATAAATATTTTAATTTTTTGAAACCGTTTATTTCCCACCCTAACAACAGTTTCCTTGGATTTGAAGGTGAGCTGGAGAAAAAGAGAATGTCTCTTCTGAAAACCAGAAACAAGACTCACATGAAGGCTGAGCAAGAGGGGGAAAAAACCCACATTTTGTTATTCAGTGAGTAAATTAATCTCATCCATTCCCCTGCTGGGCAAGTGCCATTCTCTCATTGCTCAGTGTGATGGCAAAGCAGGATGAAAGGAGACTAAATATGGAAAATAATGGCAGGAAAATACAGGAGCAAGTGAGATGAGTGTCTGGCCTAGCAGACTGAAGGAGCCCAACCCCCTACTATTTGTATAAATGACTTTGCTCATTTACCCCTGTTGTGAATTTGGCAGTTCCTCCCTTTCCCATAGTAAGCAGCCATAATAAAAGCCTGCCCACACTGTCCTACTGCTGTGCCACAATGCTTGAAAAGGACATGTAATTGCACACATCCAGACGTCGGCTGCATCCAACTAGGGCAAAAGTTGAGACACTTGTGATGGAAAGTGATACTGACTCCACAGGAGCTGTGAGGGAAACCTCCAGTTCCTTCTAGACAGTAGTCAGAGCAAGGCTGGATGGCAAACCAACATGGGAAAATACCACAATTATCTGAAAGCTGTCTAGCAGTGGGATAGCAAGCCTCGGACAACAGTGGCCCATCTACTACTGCTGCAAGGTGGGAAGAGAGACTCAAACGGGAGACAAGATAGGAGTGTTTGCAAATATTCTTCAGGCTTTGTGGACCATAGTAGTCATGGTAGCTGCTAGGATTATGCAGACCGTGGAATAAATAGATCAAGGCAAAACAGGGCTGTTGGTGCATCTAAGTTTTCATATATATGTAGATGGGGAAGAAGACAGTGAGCTGTCTGTGAGTTTGGCATGGGGTATACTAAAGTGAAGAAGATGGGGAGGTGCTTAGGGACACAGGTAGGTAGAATTATTTTTTCCTCAGACTGCCTTGTTAATCCAACCTTGAAATGAACTCACTAGAATTTCCTGCACTAGGAGCACATGTTGATGTGTTGGAAGATGTCTCTCCAACCAGCCCAGTCTTTTAGCATATACATCTCCACTAGCTGCAGCTAGATGCTGCATTCAATGCCTGAACTCTCCAAACACCCACACTGCCCATGCACTGCCTCTTTGGCTGGCTGGAGTGATCCAAGTGGCTAGCCAGGCTGGCTTGGTCACAAACCTCATTGCCGTAAGCAAGATGAACATGGCCAACATCTGCCATTGGGTCAAACTCAAGTTCAGTTGGTGTGGACCATAATGGCTTAGCCAAGGCCTTGTGGATCAATGATTTTCTGTTGCAAGAAATATTTTCCATCCCAAAACACACAATTTCAATGTAATTCTTCTCTTTAATAAGGCAAAATCCAAGTATCTGCAACACTGGAAGTTCTTCATATTTCTCATTACTTGTACCCTAATCATCTCCCCCCTAAAAAAAGTCAGAGCATTTTACACCTGAGTAATTCTGCTGCTGTCATTCAGTGCTGCTTTCACACCACTTCCCAAATCTGCCAAGACTTGAACTTGTTTAGGTAAGGTTAGGATGCTAATTAAGAAAAGCCACTTTGCTTCCCATCAAGCTGAGGGAGAAGTACAAAAAGATGCCTGAGGTGGGAGTGGATCTATTATTACCCCTTTTTTATTCTTTTTTCTGTGCTATGAAACTTATGTCCTTCTTTTCCCAGGGGAAACATGCTGCTCCTGCAGGTCCCATGTGCAATGTGAATACAGGACAAGAGGTTAATTTGTAGCTCTGTGATGCATGAGCTTTCCTTTTTCACAAATATTGATCTAAGTCTGTTCAAATATGCATCCTGACCATAAGAGCAGCCATGTGATATTGCTGCTGGAGATACGCAAGGACAGCCCAGGGGAAGGGCATGGGGAAAGAAAAGAGAGATGGATCAGAGGCTGCAGGCTGGGTATCTACATTCTCTCCTTCTCTACCTTCTCAACTTAAATATCTTTCTTGACATTTCTCTCACTGAGCTGAGTGATCTTTCAAAGAAGACGAAAGCAGCAGCTTTGTTCCACCCTGGGCATTAATTATACAATATCATTTCACTGCTTGAGTTGTCTGAGCTGCTTAGGTAGTGTTTGGGAGAAGGTTAAATATCACTGTTGAGTCCTATGCAAATAAATCTCCTTTTTCCAGTTTAAGATGTAACAATGGAGACATTCTGCTCTCCTGCCCCTTCCCCAGAAAAGTGAACAGCAGGCAGAGGGGGTGATTACATCACTGAAAAAGTGCCAGTGAGGTTGGTCCCACACTTCAGCAGCACAGAAATCACCAGTTTGAGAAGATACAGAACTTTAACCCACTGAGAGGGTTCTGAACATGCTCTGCTTTAGGCAAAATTCCCATTCCCCCTGTCCAGTGGGCTACACTGTGCTCCATGCCAAAGATCGCCAAGATTCTTTCTCTCTGAATAGTATGGAAAGCCTTTGTAAATTAGCTGATTAGTCAGCTCCACTAATTTACTAATTACTTTGCTCTGCTTTCACTTGTGCTTTCCCGTTGTTTTCCCAACCTCAGGTCAAAAGTCTGAGCATGCACGTGACTGCATCAAAATCTTATTCTGCTTTGGAGGCTTTAAACTTACATGAATCAGACATGTAAGGCTGATCTTACACAAATTCTCTATTTAAACTCTTTTATGTCGAGTGATGTACCTTCCTCCTGTGCCAGGGACCAGCAAGTCTCCAGCGCCAGATTATGCAATCATCCCCTGCTCCGCTCCTGCTGCCAGCATTTATACTCTTTAAGCCCCAACCCAGCTTCATGCTTCATGTGACATCTCACTGTTGCCTACAGATCCTGGGTTTTCCCCAAAGGTGGAGAAGAGGGAATGTGTTGTCTCTTAAGCCATGTCCTGGAACTAGTGAGGTGTGAAGGCAGCTGGCTACAGGTTCCAGGATGTGATGTGAGTCATGCTGGGTCAGACCAGGCGATTCCCAAACACAAGATCCTCTCTCTGATGCAGGCAGTAATGGGTGCATGGAAACTTTTGTAAATACAGGGTGAATGCTAGTAGTAATGCTTCAGGATTCTTTCCCAGCCTCCTGTGGTTTGCAGCTCTGAGACCTCCTCATTTATAAGCTGTGTGTTTGTACATAATAGCCTTCACAGGCAAGCTCTCAGATGAAACATCTGTTTTTCCTGTGACCTCTTGTGAGCTACTATCAGCCACAAGTCCTCTGTTGAAAAGTCCTGTGGCATAGAGACACTCTAAGTATAAAAATAGCTCCTTGTGAGTTCCTTCCGATGCCCCTAGTCCTGACTTGCTCCAGGACAGAGGGAAACAGCTTCCCTTGTCATTGTCAGATTTCCATTGTGTCTCTTTCCAAGGTTTGAGGAACCCTTACCTAGCTAAGCTTTCTCATTGCTTTGATTATCTGGTTGCCAGCCTCTGAAATTGTCATTCTGCCCAGAGAGGTGGTGGAAGCAGCATCCTCTAGAAGCAAAATACAGGTAGACATGGTATTTCAGGTGATGTTTTAGTGGTTTGGGCAGATGGTTGGACTTGATGAGCTTGAAGATCTTTTCCAACCGTGATGATTCTATGTTTCTCTGGGTCTGTGACAACTATTCTGTAAGCTGCAGATGGAAAGAGAAGTAGAGAGAACTTAAGGCTGGACCAATGTTTTGTTTTTTTTTTTTTTTCTCTTTGATCTTCCTCTTCTGCAAATCCTTTCCTTAATCTTCCAGGGAAAATCACGAGTATGGTAGAAACCCAAGACAGTCAAGCAGTGGATGGTGTCCTGGTCAAGAGATCCCAAGAAAGGACACTGCTGGGGGAAAGTGTATGGACTGTGGGAGAGAGAGACACATCCATGGGAGACGAAGCCAAACCAAGGGAAATAACAAGGGGAAAGTGCAATGAATCTTCAGGTGGATGTTTGCTGTGCGGCTTTGGATTTCTTCTATGTTGTAGTGTGCTTTCCATAAGGAGGGTGAAGGAGATGAACAGCTGAACTACTGTAGACATTTTCCTCACTCTTCTGAGGTATTTTGGGGTCACTATGAATGTTATTAGCTGTAGGTGACATAAAAAGTCAGGCAAGGAACTTCCTCAGCCATACGTAGTGCTGGCTTTGAGAGCATTTGACGTTACTCTTTTTGCCACTGTTGGTTTGTCCTTATAAAGGGCTCAGTAAGCTACTGAGAGACAATCCTATCTGTAATCAGAAGCAGGAATCCTCCCCCCACACACGCTTCCTCCTGCCTTTCCCATTTACAGATAGAAATGAAGTCTGGTATATGGACCCTTAAGCTGGTTAGGCACTTGAGACTTGGAAGTCCTTAAGCACATTAGCAGCTGGAGATCCATTATTACTCATAGAATCTCTCTGGGCCTATTGGAATCCTCCTTTTAATTGTCTGCATTCCCCTCTGTCCTTTTATCAGAGAAAAAAAGAAAGAAAGAGGATGAGAGATGTGACGTCAGTCAGGTTATCTCATTACCCATCCCAGCCCTGCAACAGGACTGAGACTTGAATCTCCTCTTCCCCTTTAGCAGAAAGAAGGGAGTGTCACCCACTTTACATAATAATAGCAAAGCAAGAGCCCCCCCATATCTACCTTAGCACACTGCAGTTAATAATTCACTTTTCATTAATGTGTCTGTGTGGCCTTACAGTGGTTCCCTTCTGTCAATGAAGAGATACAGGGAAGGCTTAGAGGAGCAGGAATTGAGGCAAAACAAGCTGAAACAGCTGCTAAGATCAGTCAGGCTGAACTTGAAGCAAATGAGTTTTCAGAGTAGGAGGCTTCTTGGAACTCCTTTGTATATTTACCATGCCAGCCAGCACAGAGCAAAGATACTGAGATCACTGCACTTCAACAGCTCACAAAAAAACAGAGAAGATCCCCCAGGTTGACCAGCACCATAAGAAAGCCTAGAAGCATAAGAAATACCATCCTGTTGGCCAAGCTGATGGACTAGGTTAGAACTTAGCATGAGTCAACAATGTGTCCAGGCAGCAGAGAGGCTAATGGCATCCTGGCCTGCATCAAGAATGGTGTGGCCCGCAGAGCAAGGGAGGTTATCCTCCCCCTGTATTCAACACTGGTTGGACCGCACCTGTAGTATTGTGTTCCGTTCTGGGCCCCTCAGTTTAAGAAGGATGTCGAGGTGCTAGATCAAGGCCAGAGAAGACCAACTAGAATGATAAAAGGGCTGGAAGGTAAGCCCTATGAGGAGAGGCTGATAGAGCTGGGTTTGTTCAGCCTGGAAAAGAGGAGTCTCAGGGGTGACCTTATCTCTGTCTATAACTATCTAAAAGGTGGTTGTAGTCAGGAGGGGGGTCAGTCTTTTCTCCCTGGACACTGGAGACAGGACAACGGGTCGTAGTGTTAAGCTCCATCAGTGTTGGTTTAGACCTGACATTAGGAAAAGGATTTTCACTGAAAGAGTGATCCAATTTTGGAATGGGCTGCCCACGGAGGTGGTCAAGTCACCGTCTCTGGAGGTGTTCAAGATTAGTCTGGATGAAGTGCTGAGTGGCATGATCTAGATGTTAGATGTTAGATTTACTTGGCTTAGTTGGATTTAGGTTGGACTGGATGATCTTTAAGGTCTTTTCCAACTTCATCATTACTGTGATACTGTGATACTGTAACTGTTGGGGACCATCAGACTGTGGACAGTTCTCTGCCTGGTTGAAGCAATGTGCTGCATAAGTGAGACAGCTAGGTAGATGGGGACACCAAAACTCATCTGAGAATCCATCATGAGAAAGTTCAGCTACCTCATCACACAGCTCTGCTTGTACCCCACACTTGTAGTTTGAGCATCAAAGTAGCACAGTTAACAAAGCACCAAGCCACAGGCAGGAGCAGTTTTGAAGGGGGTTAAATGAGAGAAACCCTCAGAGGACTTGGCCGTATAAGACCTACTGCCACTTCCCAGAATTTTACATCAGGAAACCTGTCTCTTGAGCTTGGTTTTCCACACAGTGAAACATTAATCAACTCTTGAACCATGTACCATATGAAATATTCATCTTTTCTTCTTGAAAAACAAACCAGAAACCCCAATTATCTTCAAAGCTGTCTTGTGGCATTCCGTGCTATGATCCTTTAGGAATAGCTGTGTCATTTCCACCTAAGTTTATTTTGAGATTGCTGGAGAGCAAGTGAGCTAAAAAACACTTCTAGAGTGGCTTTACTATTGTGTCTGTGTTTGAGAGACAAAGGCTTGGAATTTGCTGGCCAGAGCCATACTGGTTATACTCCCAACAAGGATTAAAAAAAGGATTTAATGTCATTTTCAAGCCTAATTTCATGGGTAGCCAATTCATGGTGATTTCTTTATTAAAATATTTGAAGCGAAAGAAGCTTAGATCAGCCATCCTTGCAAGGGGAGAGTCTGTCCTGCTGGTCCTTTAGACACTGGTGGAAAACCCTTCCCCAGCAGATTGCTGCCTTTCAACAAAGGCAAAAGCTGTGATGCTTGCAGGGATTGTCTTTCCTTTCACAGAGAAAAGTGAATATAACCTCAGCATGGATCCTACTCTGAAAGTTATTAAACTATGTGCACTTGAAAAAAAGCCCTAATAAATAACCTAAAAAAAAAAAAACAGAAAAATGTTAGAAATCAGTATGTTCCATTAGCCAACCTTAAGGCACTTGATCATGCAGTAATGTCATAATCTCACCTTTATTACATCACTGTTGTCATGGAAATAATTGTGATTTCATAACGTCCATAATGACTTTACCACAAGATCCATTAGGATGGGAAGTTGGATTGTGAAGGGTAGAAAATGCTTTCTTTAAGCAAATGTATACTAGATAATTAGCAAATGCTAAATGGAAAAAAAATTAATGGATCTCTAACATGGGCTATTTATGAATGTTTTCTTTGATTTGGTTTCTAATGGGCAAAGGTACCATTACAATCATCCCAATGAAATGTAAAAGTCTGATACTTCAGGGCATAGTCAATACATGTTGACCAAAGAGCTGGTCCTTGCTCTAGTTTCATCCCTTTCAGGTCTCTCAGATTTTAAAATAATCCTTCTGGGCTTTCACTGGTGGTTCAAAAGCCTCACATTTGGTTGTCTGAATGGAGGAGCAGGCTGGGCCCATCCTGGGGTCATCCTGGCCAGAAGTCTTTGTATATCTACCCATCATTTCACCTTGGGAACTCTGCCATCATTCCACAAAAGGTCTTTGGATTTGCCTGTTCTAGTGAGCCTTCAGTGGGGAACCCCTCCACCACCAATGAGGCATTTGATGCTGACATGTTGGGCATCTAGAGAAGACAAATCATGGAAGTGAACCTTGGATGAGCCGGAGCTATCAGGAATCAAGCTGTAAAATGGCAAAGAATCTGCCATAGCTTGTATCTCATGACAAGATGTGTTAGCTACCTTAAGGTTGCAATGTTGAACACAATTTCTAGCTTGAAGGAAGGCCTTCAGGTGGCCCTCAGAAAACAAGCAAGTGGCTAATGCCTGTTTTCCTGCAAGGAGACACAGGATTAAAGGCTTGATGAAATATCAGAGCTACTTGCATTTCTTGGCACTCAAGCCATCAAAGTAACCTTATGCTAGCAGTTAAGGCATAAAAATATTCTATCTCTGGATTCTTCCTTTGAAGAATGGTGTGATGCTGATGGCTTATTCCTGTGTCTTTGTGCTTCCTGTGGGAGCAGATGTCTTACTGACATGTATTTATTTTCATTTCTGGGGAAAAATATGCTGTTTGTGATGATAAGGCACACATTGCTCACTGAGTACCCTGGCCCAAGGTGATGGAGGAAGCTAAAAATTCTGCACAGAGTGCTGGCAGTGGATTTCTGCTCTGACCTGTACAATCTCTTCTCTCCTGTCCCAGTGTCCTCGTGCCCCAGCTCCCCAGAGACACAGCTCTGGAAGCAAGGAGAACCATAGTACTGGAGTTCAGACAGATGACGTGGGAACATAGTGTATGGGAAACGTGCAGGCACAAGACAGAAATGCTCAGCTGAGGTGTGCTGACTCAATGCTGTGACCAAGGGTTATGTGTGCTGCTGTTCCCTTCAGAGCTCCAGCATCTCTCCAACTTCTCTTTACCAGCTATTCCTGGCTTGGCAGCAGAGATTCAAAAAAGCATTCCTGAGCTAATTGAAGTTATCATGTCCTAGCCAGCAACATTTCCCATGTTAGCCAACTTTTATCTAAAACTGATCTCCTAGTCAAGACAAATATATCCTCTGCAATACTCTTACTGCGTTCACATATTGAAATCCATACAGTTACTCAGTTGAACCATGGTGAGACTTGTGGAGATGGCTTATGAAGCCCTTGGCACTGCTGGCTGGAGAAGGTATGAGGCGCTAGTGATACCAAAATGACACATTTTCCCACATCCCTCTTCCTCCAGAAAGGCTCTGAGAAGCTGAAGCCTGGTTCAGATGTTTAAAGTAGTCTTGAGCTGATGATCTGACTGTTCCTCCTGGTATGTGAAAAACATTGGCTAAATAAACCCCCTCTGGTAGGACTTGATACAGATACATGTTGTTCAGCAAATGTTATCTTCTGAATTGAAGGGTCTTACCTAACTTTTAATTACCAACACTGCTACTGATTGCTGTCAAACCCATTGTGAAGGTATAACGGCTTTGAGAAATACCAACTTTTCATGACTAATTATTGCTGCTGGTCGCATGCATGCTCTAATGATCTCCCAGATATTTCATCAGAACAGGAGGCAAAGCCTCTTATCCTGGCTGGGCTCCAGCTTTGACTGTGCTGATTGGCCAGACAAAATTCATGCCATGGCACAAGCCACCCATCATGATGTTCCTCACTTCATCCTGGCAGGAGCAGAGCAGGTAGATGTGTGGTCTGAAACATCTGTTGCTGTTCATAAGCCCAGCATGTTATGTGAGGCAATTATTCATTCCTGCTGTGTGACCATTGTTGCTAATGGGGTGGAAGAATTTGGCACAACCAGAATGGGAACCACCTCGCCTCCTCCTGCATAAATACCCGAGTTACCTGTAAACCAGCTCTTGGACACATCCCAGATGCCATAAGATGCATAGCTGTGAAGCAGCACAATCTCAATGCTGATTCACTATCAACTTCATCACATTTGGACCAAAGCTGGTCGCCACTTCCTAGTGCACAAACCCCAGCCTTGCTTCCACTTTTGTTCCTTCTGCAAGCTGCTGAGGCCAGTTCTGGCCTCATGACCATGAGGCTGCAGAGCTCTAGCACAGAGAATCTTGGCTTCTAAGCACATTCACTAGCTGCAGTGGTCAAGAGGGTGGGATGGGTGGATTTTTTTTTCCAGGGTTTAGGGTTCAGTTTGGAAATAGGATGCCAGTGAGGAAAGTAACCTGTGTTTTCATTTATTCAGCTAAAATAAAAAAAATATCAACCAGACACTGAACATTTTGGATAAAATGAAAATTTTTCATTCCATTCAAAATGAATTTGTTGCCCTCCAAACCATTGGTTTAGGGGGTGATTTTTCAGTTAGACTAGTGTCTTGGTTTAGGAAGACAGCTATCGGTTAGGGAAAGCTGGAGTCTCCCGTGGAATGGAGACTGTCAACCCCCTCCCTCCAGAATATTAAAATTTTCAATTTAAGGGCTTTCAGGCAAAAGATTTGGGAAAAGGAACAACAATTATTTACTAAGAATATTAAAAATACCAATAGTATACACAAACAA